>PVJC01038596.1:0-16686 GCA_004026665.1 Murina feae | reverse complement strand
GGAGTGGACTGACAATTTTCGGGGGTTAAGGGTGTTGGGGATGCGTGAAGAGACTGGACAATAATTGTACACCTATGGATGAGGACAGTGGGGGGGCAAGGACAGAGGTTGGGGTGGGAAATGGGAGGAGGGGAGCTATGGGGGGAAAAAGAGGAACAACTGTAATAATCTGAACAATAAAGATAAATTTAAAAAAAAAGAGTATCTAGTCGGCACTCAGAAAATATTTGTGGGAGTTGTTAAGTGCATCAGTGTTGGTGCTATATCTTTTAGTTTCATGATTTTTAAGTCAGTTCTTAGTCTTTCATATCATGGTATTTGATGATTGGTGGAAATAAAGCTTTACCTCCGAAGCCTCAGAAAATAAACAGGCACACAAAATCGAAAGAAAAAGACAAAGTTAACTTTGTCAAAAAAAAAGTAGTTAAGCAACCTTTTAAGAATGTATTGATTTACCCCCGCTTCGGTGCATTTCAGCACAGGCATCTGTAGTTACCTCCTCCTTTCACTCACTCACTCACTTACTCGTAGCAACTACAACTGGGCAGGTATTAAATCAAGATCCTGCTGACACTGAGTTATTAAATACCTGTTGCAGCAGGGCTCTCAGAGCCAGTGAGACTCAGAACCTGGCCCCATTTCCAATGGGGATGAGGTGTTCTTTAAGTGATTAATGTGCAGATATAAATCACAGCCTAAACACTGCGTCTGGTCTTGGACAGCCTCTCTCCGGTGAGCTGAAAGCTCTTTATAGAGGATGAACGAATTTGTTTCCGTAGTCACTCTATGAGTTTGCAGCAGGGATGAGCTAAGAACCTCTGCGCTGTGCTGAACAACACCTTGCATGATTACAGGATTGTCTTGTGCAATAACATTCTAGAAATGTATTTCTGAGTGACCAATGTACTCATTTAGTATCTGATCATATCATACTTGTCATACTGTCTTGTGATGCACCTAGTAAGTGCAGGCTGCTCTTTCCTGAGCCCCAAAAGTTCCAGAAAGACAGCTTTTGAAATGCAAAGGAAACAGTATGTCCTGACCACTCCCGGTGAGAAGGCCTGGCAGCTCTTCTCTCTCCCCTCACTCCAGGAGGTTGCCGCGCACCCACTTCCTGGGATTCATGAATGGTTTTATGGACAACCCAGCTCATGAGCAACCAGTTGCTCTGCTGCCCCATCATGATGGAGTTAGAGGTGGTTCCCCTTTAGAAGGGCCTAGTCCTCATGTACATAAAAGGGTCAGGAGAAAAGGAAAGTCTGCCTTGGTTTCCTGCTCTAAATTCACACACACACACACACACACACACACACACCTTTAAAAAAAACCTACATGGTAGCTCTTATTGCTTTGAACAGCAATAATGGGCATGATTGTGAACACCAATGAAAAGAGGTAAAAAAAAAAAAAAAAAGTGAAGTCACTACCAAGGAAAACTGAATGGAGAGCCTTTGGGAGGTTTGAACAGAGAGGTGCAGGGGAGTGTGGGCTGAGCTGACAAACAGCCAGTTTCTCGTGCAACCTCACCCTCTCTGAGCCGGGGCTTCCTCATCTGTAAAACGGGATAGCATCTTTTAATGTTGCTGTGGAAAGTTCAGGAGACGGCTTAGTTCAGAAAGTGCCCGTCACTCCCCACACCGTGTCCGGACACTGAGCTACCTCCTTAAGAAAAATGATGAGTTGTTCTTATGAGTAAGAGAATGGTAGAATAAGAGAAACAGACTAAAAGACACAGATCCAAGAACTATTGGAGAGTTTTCTAGTGAAAATTGAAGGTAATTTTGATTGAAGGTAATCCAAAGCGTGTATATAAAGCAAACAATCATTGAACAGGTGACCCAAGACCACTGTTCCACTCTGCAGGACACGAAGGCAACGTTACTAATCATAGCTATTACAAGGGACTTTGGAAGAGATTTGCAGCTGTCATAAATTGGAGTGAAGTGTGTCTTATTGGAACTGAGATCTTTCTTGAGTGAGAGGGGAAGGGGTGGTGACGCTCTGTGATTACAGATACATGTGTCCTTGTCCCTGGATGTGTGCTCTGGATGTTGACACCGCCACTTTGTGTGTAGGGCACGAAAGACTCGGACCCACTGGGCTCGGGCTCATCCCAGAAGAGCTCAGAAGAGGAAGCAACGACCAGATTGCTCCAAAGTCATGGGGCCTGTCTTCCACGCATTCTGTTTACCAAGAAACTTTCCATTTTCCTTCTTCCAGAATTGATTTTAATTCTAAATGATTAAATTGGCCTATAAATCTTATGAGAATGTGGTGGTGTCAGTAGACATCCTGGATCTCATATCAATGCCTCCAGGATGATAATGTCCACTTTGGGGTCTTTTCCTGAGTTTTTATCTCACTACCAAGACGACTTTAAAGAGAATTTTGATTCCAGACTTTTAGAAAGCTCTGATCATGTTTCTCTTGGAGAAGACAAAGAAAAGCAAATGCTAAGGACCAGAACCCTTTTTGGGTGATAATGTAATATTTTTAATATTTAACAATGTTACATACACACCTGAAAATGTATCAGCTCACAAAAATATTAGTTTGTTGTTGTTTTTTTTTAAAAAAAAACTTCAATCCAAATTTATTGGGATTACAAAAATAAGCACATATCATTAGCTCAGCAGCTCAGCACTACGAAGCATCTTTAAACACACTGCTTCCTGCCAGTACAAACCTCACGACATTAAAAAAGAAGTTTATTTTCATATTTACAGAAGAAACGCATGGCTGTTTCTTAAGATTCTCTCTGGACTTCATGGCTGAGGCTATTTTTTAAAGTCAGAGGACATTTCCAATTGAAGAAGGTATTTCACAAGCATTTCCCAAAGAGGTTTATTTAACACCAATGAATAAGTCTGCATCCTCTTCTCAAGATGGTGTGTTCATCGCAGAGCCTCTGGAACTTCCACCTACAAAAACAGGGAGTTTTCTTTCAATAAAAACAACACAAATGACGAAGTGAAAAGTATCTCTAAGCAGGATTCTCTGAGAGGAACTCATCAATCGATTGGTTCCTCGCTATTTAATACCTGGTATTAAAATTATACATTACAAATTAAGTTTGAAGCCACTTTGCAACCCTTCGGTAAAATTTTTGACAAGCGGTAAACTTTTTTAGAATGCAGATTATACTCCCTGATTCATTATTATTATTATTGGAATCAGTATTTTCATATGTTGGGGCGTGTTTACATAGGGCTGGCCCCTAAAAAACCTTAAAGGACCAGGCACCTCTCTTAAAGGAAATCTGCTCACCAGGGACCTGTTCTGGATGTTACAAACTTGGTAGCTTGCTCTCACACATTAAAATAGTAATAGGGCCCTGACTGGTTTGGCTCAGTGGATAGAGCGTGGGCCTGTGGAATGAAGGGTCCCAGGTTCGATTCCGGTCAAGGGCATGTACCTTGGTTGCGGGCACATCCCCAGTGTGGGGTGTGCAAGAGGCAGCTGATCAATGTTTCTATCTCATCGATGTTTCTAACTCTCTATCCCTCTCCCTTCCTCTCTGTAAAAAATCAATAAAATATATTTTTAAAAAATAGTAATAGGTATATGGGGAGGCGACTGGGTGCACTGTGCAAGGGGGGGCCTGAGCCCCTGGGCGTCCTTGAGGTACTCACCCTTCTTAGCTGTCTCAGGCTGCTCGCCCGAATCGCTTCCATGAGGTTGTCATGGGCGGATCTCTGTGGGGTGGAAGGTCGGTAACTGTCTTCTGTTTTCTTCTCCTGCACTGACCTCAAGGAATTTTTTATTTCCTTTAGGACGTTTTTCGGCTGTTTCTGCACCTTTTTCCCTTTTTTCTTTTTCTGTCCATTCTGTAAAGCCCGCTGGGCACTCTCGTGCTGCTTGATGACCTCGGCGATGTTCCGGGTGATGAGCTTTTTCTCTGGAAGCGGCGGCGGCGGGGGAGGCGGCGGCGGCGGGGTCGGCAGCCTCTGCTGAGCGGGCGGCGGCGGCGGCGGCGGCGGAGGGGGCGGAGGGGACGGCGGGCGGCTCCGCACCGGCGGCACTTTCTTGGGGAGCTTCGGGGAGGACCAGGGAGACTGCCTGGGGGACGCACACGGCGAGGAGCCGGGCGTGCCTCGCTGCCAGGCCGCGGCCCTGCGCTGGGGCGCGCCGTCCGCGCCGTCCTGCTGCCTCTGCTCCTGCAGCCGCCGCTGGCGCTGCAGGTCCATGTTGCGCGTCAGGAGGCCGGTCATGCTCATGCGCGGCCCCGGCAGCTCGAAGTGGTAGCCCAGGCGCAGCAGCGCGGTGTTGTCGCGCAGCAGCCGCACCATCTCCATCTCGGCCTGGCTGCCCAGGATGTGCCGCTGGTTGTGGAAGCGCAGCTCGGTGAGCACCGCGTTGTGCTGCAGCGCCCGCACGATGGCCAGGATGCCCTTGCCCGTGATGAAGTTGGACTCGAGGTTGAGGCTGGTGATGTGCCGGTTGACGCGCAGCATGTCGGCGATGGCGGCGGCCGCCGCGTCGTCCGCGTGCGTGTTGGCCAGGCTGAAGGTCCGCACCGCCGTGTTGCCCCGCAGCGCCTCGGCGAAGCGCGCGAGCGTCTGCGGCGGCAGGTTCTCGATGTTGTTGAGGTTGACCTCGCGGGTGTCGGGGTCGTTGCTCCGCACCTTCGCCAGCGCCTCCTCGATGACCGTGGGGTTGCCGCTGGGGTGCAGGGCGGCCGGCGGCTCGGCGGGCGGGCGGCCGTGGCCGTTGCTCAGGCTGATGTTGTCCATGTGGCTCCTGAACGTCTTGGGCTCAGCGCCGTCGGGACTGGCCGTGCCATTGACGGCTTCCTGGCCTTCAGCTGCGCTGTCCTCTTCGTGGCTGTCGTCCTCGTCCTCGTCCTCGTCCTCGTCCTCGTCCTCGTCCGCCTCCTCCTCTTCGGTGTACACCTCCTCGGACACCTCACTGTTGCTCTCAGTGAAAACCAGCTCTTCCTCGCTCTCCTCTTTGTCTTCTTCTGCAACCTAAAGAGCACGGCACCATCGTTAAGCTGGTGGTTGCTAAGCACGGTTTTTAAATCTACAAAAGTGACCTGGTTTCGCGATACCCTCCATGTGGCAGCCCTTTGCTGGGCTTCGGGTTCAGCAGACAACATGCTCCGTCTGTCTGTCATGTGTGAAAATGAACACCTTTGATTTTAAAATGCGCACGTAGAAGCAAGATTTGCCGATCATTAAATCCACGGGTTGTTTTTTTTTTTGTCATTAATCCACTGTTGCTTTAAACACATTTTAGCGAATAGGCCACATGTTGGGGAAAAAACACTGTCATGATTTCCCCCACGTGGATAAATACTACATGTCTGCAACCATAGTTAAACCCAAGAGGCACCGCTGGTAAACAATGCTCAGGGAGGGGTTAGCGAGTGATCACACCGCATTGCACACGGTGATTGGTCCGTTGTCGTGAGGCGTGACTTTCTGCCTCAGTTTTAACCCGTGCAGGCCCGTGTCCCACCTGGGCTAAGCCAACCCCAGCGTGTGCACTTGTTTGCTCGTGGTGACTGGTGAATCACGCATTTCCTAGACCTATTCAGTAGACATTTAAAGTGCCAGGAACGCATATAGAAAGCTTTTCTGTGAAATTCAACTTTCCATACACACTTCATTTTAATTGTCTACACAAGTAAAAACAGGTTAACTAATTTGTCAATTTTTTTTAACATATGTATTCAGAAAATCTACTTTACCAAATTAGTCCGTGATATCAAGGTTTTACTGTTAAGTTGTATAAATAAAACGAATACATTGTTATATGTCAACTATCCTATATAATAAAAGGGTAATATGCAAATTGACCCTAACAGCAGAACAACTAGGACTGACTGGTCACTATGACACACACTGACCACCAGGGGGCAGATGCTCAATGTAGAAGCAGCCCCCTGGTGGTCAGTGCCTTCCCCCTGTGGTGGGAGCCTCTCCCACCTCCTCAGCAATGCTAAGGATGTCCAACTGCAGCTTAGGCCTGCTCCCTACTGGCAAGTGGACATCCCCTGAGGGATCCCAGACTGCGAGAGGGCACTGGCCAGGCTGAGGGATTTCCCCCCTCCCCTGCCGAGTGCACAAATTTTTGTGCACCGGGCCTCTAGTATCTCAATAAATGAAGAAAAAGAAAAAGCAACACATGGCAAGTAAAACAAAAATATGTAAGAAGAAAACTTAATGTCCTTGGTGACCAAGGATAACATTTAATTGCATAATTTTCAACAGCTTTTTCTACAAACATGTCGTGTTTTCTGCAGAATAGATATTTAGAACGCAATTCGTTGAATTAAAATCTATCACGTTGCCACTTTGAAAACTAAATTGGAACTTCGGCTTTGGAAAACCCATGATAAATTTTGTATTCTCTTAACTGCCTTACTCTGAACTACTGGACACCTAGCCTACGTACAATTTTTAGCAAATCCGCCCCTCCCTTCTGGAACCAGCCCTCACTATCAGCCCCCTTTGTCCATGCTTATTTCTTCATCCCAGAGAAACGCATGGCAACACGAAGACACAACACGTTAATGGGTTTCTTCTCTTAATGTTCGAGACTTTTCGTAAACTTGGTCTCCTGTAAGCAGATGTGACAGGAGTCAGGTGCTGTCAGCCCCGCCTGCCTCGGTAGAGACAGAGGCAGCGGCGTCATGTGCTTCTCCAGCATTTATCTTCCTCGGGGGCAGAGCCTGGCACAGGCGCCCAGAGACCCCAAACCCCTGAGCCGCTGCAGGCCCTGTCCCTGCTCCGGGCCACGAAGCCCAGGGAGCAGGGCTGCCGTCAGGGCAGCAGGTCAAAGCTTGGCTCTGTGAAGAAAAACACTGAGGTCACCCTTTTCAGCAAATTAACTGGAAATCTCACGCTAGAGCAGGGTTAAACGAGACGGGCCACAGAAACCAGACTCTAAATGTAAACGAGGAACCGCAGAGGACAGTAGAAAATCTTGAAGCAAGCCATTGCCTCAGCCCACGGTCTTCAATTATTTACCACGTTTCCATTCTGAAAGCCCTTCAGGCAAACACAAGTTCACTGTCTCTCCTGTTTACAAGACTCTACTAAAAAGTCCGCCTGACTCCTTTCTTTTTCTTGCTACCTTTTCTGATTTTTTTTTTAAACAGGAAATTGCTGACAGAGTTCAATTTTTTCATCTCGCTCCCCTGTCCCCAAAGCTTTGGTCGGTCCCTCTACACAAGCTTTTTTTTTTTTTTTTTTTTTTTTTTTACCCTGAGGGTTCCTACTGCCTGAGGCCTGTGGAATGAGCTTTGGATAACACCCTGCTTGTCTCCAAGTTTGTTTGCCCAGTTGCTATCACAAAATAGCCTCCAGTTATCCACTTGTATAGAGTGGCAGGCACCAAGTGATGGCCTGGAGAAGGGGTCAGGCTCCTGGGATGGCTTGTCCAGTCTTAATTTACTCTCTTCTCTGCGCGCGTGTGTGTGTGTGTGTGTGTGTGTGTGTGTGTGTGTGTTTAGCTGTTTCCGTATTTGCAGGAAAGGGGCCTTTCTCAAAATTCAAGCTATGATGCCTTAAATTTTTATCCACTATGGTTTTTAAAGAACTTGAGCCTTTATCTGCAAGAGATGTCCCCTCAAAACGTACTTTCTTCCAGAAAGCCTTCTCTGACACCCCCTGAAATCATCCTGGCGATACATTCCCACCACGCTGTATTTCCCCCTGAAAGTGCCTGTTTTGATAAGTTGTCATTTTTCCCCAAAGGCTGTTAGCAGGGTGAGGACAGGGATCATGTCTGTTTCGCTCACTGGCTCAGCATGTAGCAGGGGCTTCATCAATATTTGCTTACTGAGTGGATGTAAAATGACATGGGCTACTGACCTGGGTCAGGACTATGCCTAGGAGAAAAGTACTGACAAAGCTGGTGGGGGGAAGGTGACCCACTGGCTTGGTTTTTTGGGGTTGAAAACTATCATAGGAGGCTGGGCCTTAGCTTCTAAAATCTAGCTAGTCTCAGGCAAGCAAAGGTGGTTGGTCACCCCAGGTGGGGTGGGGGGCGAGGGGGTGAGTATCTAGAAGAAGAATAGCAAAAGGGAGGAAGGAGTCAAGGGAGGGGAGGTAGGAGGATGCAAAAAACAATCTGCCTACTTTCTAAATGAGTCCAGGTGTCCACTCTGCCACTGCTCTGGAGTTACTCCTGCTCCTGTGAGAATGGGGGTGGGGCCAATCACCTTCCTGGCATCATTACATGAACAAGGAGGCAAGAGGCTTGGTTTTCAGCCCTGGTTCTGGGTCAGCCTGTAAAGAGTCGGTTGACTTTAGAAAAGTCGCCTCTGCAGGGAGAGCGGGAGTCTTAAAGCAGCTCCAGTGCAGTTTCGTGCTTCTCCAGCTGTGGTGTGTGCCATGTTCACACGCAGGGCTGGGGAAACCACAGGCTGCTGGGCCCTACTCCCAGGGCCCCGCATTCAGCAGGTCGGAGGGAGCGTAGAACTAGCCGCTCTGAGAAGTTCCCAGATGATGTTGAGGTCGGGCACCCACATTTTGAGAATCATGGTCATTGTGCCATGAGATTGCAGTGTGAATTTCAGCTTACGTTTAAAGTGTTGGTCTCAGATGCATTCCTTAACCTCTCTTAGTCTGAGGTCTCGTGTGCGGGGAGGTAAGAATTCAATGAAATGATGTGAATCTACTCAAGCTGGGGAGTTACAGCTATTGAGTGTCGCATAGCTTTGTGTCAACCTGGGAGGGGGGAGGGGGCGGAGGGCAGAGACTGTCATTCAACAGAAGTTGAACATGATTTTCATGAGCTTTTACAGAGCCAATAGCTACAAAGACCCCCATCTCCTCCCTCCTCGTGGTCTGTGCTGTGTGCTCCTCACTTACGCTGTGGCTCCTGACCCGCCTACCCACCCACCCATCGTCTGCTTTGAGCTTTTCCCTGTGGCTGGAATGGATTTACACTCTCCATCGGCAAGCTTCCGCCCAGCACTCCATGTGACTCCAGGGACAGCTGGCCAGGAGGAAAGTGTAGCGAGAGAAAAATTGGCCAGAAAGGAGTCAAAGTTCATCAACACGGCAGGCTCTCTAATTGACTCGATAAGCCACGGGCAGGGAGCAGCCAGACCTTTGGCGGGATCAGGTGGGTTCCACCGACCACTGGCAGCAGGCTTCACCCTCTGTTTCCCACCCACCAATCGAAAGACATGATGGCATTAAAATGCCTTTGCGAGGTTATTGCTACAATGGCTATCTGTCCTGCGTCTTCTGGGTCACCCTTAATCTTTTTATGAAGGAACTTCTTTAATAACTCTCAGAAACAGGGCATATGTTATACATTTTAGCACACATTCCCACGTCGGGGAAAAAACAACCCTAAAGAGCATGGCTGCGGAGCAATTGACCTTAAATCCCGGCCTGTCATGTGTGTCCTTCCTTACCGCCTCCCTGCCAGGCCTTTCGTGCAGGCGGCCAGCGTGGCCCTGGCAGACACCGCCTGATCCCAGTGACCCTTCCTGTGATTGACGTGGGCAAAGCTCACACATATCTTGCTCCAAATGTGGCCCACACACCCTATCGCCAAGATCATCTAACAGCCTGGATTAGTCCCGGGGACGTCTTCCCGCGGGCTCCAGGCCATCGGGCTTGTAGGTGATTGTAGTGAAGCATAGGGGTTTTAAACTATCGCTCCAGACCCACGTTCTTCCAGAAACTCAGAAATTGGCTCTACCAACGTTCTTATTGCCGTTACCATTTTCCCATCGTCTTTTGAACTCCTTTTCATGACTCATTTGGCGAATTTAAAGAAATGGGCAGAGAACAAGGGTGCGAGAGGCCTGCGCTCTGATAGAAGTGCATTTTCTGGCCCCAGCATCGCGATTGTAAAGTAGGAAGGAATCGCAGAGCCGTCTACCCAGGCCTGCTCAACCTGGGCCCTCGGGGGGTTTCGGATGCGTGTCATCATTTTTGAAATTCTGTGTAGAAATGTGTGTGAGTGTGTGTGCGCACAAACACACGTGTATTTTCTTAAGGAGAAGGTCCATAACGGACCCAAATTTCAAAGAGGTTTTGGTTCACACACGCACAATAAAACCACTGGCTCCCAGCCCCTCAGTGGACAGATGGGAAAGAGGAGCTTGCATAAGGGACTATCTGCCCAGCAACTTAGAGACACAGAAGGGACTAGAAAGAAGGTCCTCTGACTCCCAGTTCCATGTAATTTCCTGCCACCCCATGCTTCCTGGTGTTGGAGAAAAAGCAGTCTTTTTACGGTAGCCACATCACAGTCAGAGCAAAAAGAGTACCCATTTTTGTCTTTTAAGAAGAAAATAAATTTACCGAACTGCAATGTATATATATAAAACCTTAGATACCGATACTATGCCACACCCCCAACTTACAACTCAAATTAGACTTACATTTGGCAAGCTATCTAAACCTATGCCTTACTTGTGAACTATTTGCTTCTTGAAGATTCCATCTTTAGCCAGTTATTAGAGCCCCAGCCAATCGTTTAACATATTATGATCCCTCAGGTGGCCATAGAAGTTACAGGACTATTTCAGCCCGAGACAGTGCTCAGTGGCAGGTTGTAGGGACAGAAAGTGACGAGGATTGCAGAGGGAGAGGAAGCAGGTCCCTGGGGTTGGGGTGGGGGTGGAGGAGGCCGGGGAGCAGCCAAGGAAAGTCCCGAAAGCCTACCTTCCCACACTCCCCCAGCCGCTCCTTCTCCAGCAGCTTCTGGGACTCCTTTTCCCAATAGGCCATCAGCGCCTCCCTGCTGAAGGTCCCAGTGGGGGTCTTCTCCGTCAGACTCTTCTGTCGGAGCCCCACAGGCAGGTTGCGATCAGGTTCAATGTCTTCCAACTCCCTCTCCAGCTCCTTCAGCTCTTCGGCCGACAGGGAAGCCAGGAGCTCGTCCTCGTCGATGGATTCATATTTGCTAAGTCCTCTCCTGTAGCCGAAGGTAGACATGGTCCCTGTTTGGTCAGACCCACAAGGAGCTTGAAGACTCGGGCATGCAAGGCAGCCAGGAGCAGGCGAGGCGGCCAGGGGCAGGCTGGCCAGCAACTGGTGCTGGGAGCGGCTGCGATAGCCTTTTAAGAGGGTGATACAGGCCGTGACAATGCGGCGGGGGTGAAGGCATGGGCTGTTTTAAGCATCAGACGTCAGCTAGACATTTGAACACAAAGAATGTCACATCAGTGATGGATGGAGGTCTCAGAACCAGTGGGGATTATGCACACACTGGCCAGGGACAGATTTAGCTGCGCCTGATAGCTCCTGAGGACAGACACAGAGGTTTCCGACAGGGAGAGACACAGGTTTTCACTTTGTATTCAAACAACAGGGGAATACAAGTTCATGTTGAAGTGACTGGCTACCACCCCATGGCCATGAAAAGGGTCCTTTATCTGAGGGGCGCAGTAGTTATTCAGCTTCTCCTAAAAACACAGTGATGAAGACGGACAGCTATGCTCACAGAGCACTTCAGATTTTTGATGGCATTGTGTAGTTTACAAAGCACTTTCATACAATTTTCCTAATCACCAGTCCGGTGAGATGAATAGTGTCCTCCTTTACAGATTTTGGCAACCAAGGCTCTGAGAGATGAAGTGACAGATTGGGAGTCAGCCAGCCAGACTGCGAAGTGGCCTTCTCAGGGCGCAGAATGGCTCTCCTCTCCTCACCCCTCAGTGTTAGGAAACGCCTAGGTTTGCAAATAAAATTCCAAAAAGACAAACAATAATCCTGGGTAGGATTTGTTAAGAACCGACACTGTGCCAGCCTAGTGTTAAGTGTTTTATATAGTTTATCTCATTTAATTCTATAGTTCTGTAAGGTTAATTATTCCCACATTTTACTAACATGGACTCAGAAAGGTCAAGTAACTAGCCCAGGGCCACAGAGCTAAAATTTTCACTCATATTTGTGTCTGGGATGAAAATGGAAGGGAAACTAATTTGAAATTATATATATACTAAGGGCCCAGTGCACAAAAATTTGTGCACTCAGGGGAGTGGGGGTCCCTCAGCCTGGCCTGTGCCCTCTCACAGCCTGGGACCCCTTGGGGGATGTCCACCTGCTGGTGTGCCTGGCCAGCCTGGGTGAGGGGCTGAAAGCTGTTTGCAGGCTGGCCAAGCCCCCCAGTGGGGACCCTCACCCAATGGGGGTGTGGCCAGCCTGGGTGAGGGGCTGAGGGCCGTTTTCAGGCTTCCCACAGTTCCTTCAGGGTTCAGGTCCCTACTGGGGTGCCTGGCCAGCCTGGGTGAGGGGCTGAGGGCCATTTTCAGGCTGCCCACAGCTCCCATTGACACAATGGCCCAGCGAGGCTGGCTGGAATCAGGTTTTTGGGGTTTATTTATCTTCTATAATTGAAACTTTGTTGCCTTGAGCAGAGGCCTAGTCAGGCAATGAAGCCTCCTATTTGCTTCAGCTCTGTGGCTTCTATAATTGAAACTTTGTTGCCTTGAGCAGAGGCCACAGCCGGCCTAGGCAAGCAGTTTCCTCCATCTTCGTCGCAATGGAAGCTTCTTGTTTGCTCTAGTTCTGTGGCTGCTGGCCGCCATCTTGGCTGGGTTAATTTGCATACAGCTACTCTGATTGCCTGGTCTTGGCTGGTGGGTGTGGCTTAGGTGTCTTGGAGTGCTGGTTAATTTGCATATTGCTCTTTTATTAAATTAGATATATATATATGCTCATATTCTTATGAATATGATAAAATATATAGCTCATGAGACTTTGTAAATGTATTATTTTAGCACAGAGATAGATAAAAATCAGTTAAAATGTATATGCATTGAAATATACATTAATACATGCATAATATATGACATTTTGTTTATGTATTCAACAGCTGGTGAATATATAAAATATTTGGGTTGTTTTCAGGTTTGAGTTATTATAAATAATGCTGCTGAAAGAGCATTTATATGCAAGTGTTTATGTGGCCATGTGATTTCATTTCTCTTGGGTAGATAGGCATGTGGTTGTGGAATTGTTGAGTTACATGGTCAATTTACATTTAACTTTTCCAGAAACTGACAAACTGTTTTCCCAAACGGCTGCACCAATTTACATTTTCATCAGCAACTGAAGAGAGTTCAAGTTTCCCCACATCCTAATTTGCTATTGCTTTTTTTTCTGATTATAGCCATTTCAAGGGTAGGAAATGGTACCTCACTATAATTTTAACTTTCGTTCCTCTAATAATTAATGATGTTGAGAATCATTTCATGTGTTTGTTGTCTCTCTTATGTCTTCTTGGAAAAATAATTATTCAGATTTTATGCTCATTTTAAAAATAGATTGTCTCTTATTGGGACATATATTTTCCATATATTCTGGAATTTATCAGATATATGATTTGCAGATCATTTATCCCATTCTTTGGCTTGTCTATTCGTGTTTTTTGAAGAGCAAATGTTTTCAATTTTGATGAAGTCCAATTTATCAAATTTTTCTCTTATTGCTTGAGTTTTTGGTTCATAAGAAATCACTTCCTAGCTCAAAGTCAGAGGGAATTACTCCTATATTTTGTTCTAAGAATTTCATAGTGTTAGGTTATTATATTTAGACTTGTTATCCATTTTGAGTTAATATTTGCATATGTATAAGATAAAAGTCTAATTCATCTTCTTGCAAACATCCAATTGTTTTAGCACTTTAAAAAAAAAGACTATTAAATCACAATTGGTGCCTTTGTAGAAAATTACTTGTCCACAAATGTAAGGGTTCCTTTCTGGACTTTCAAATCTGATCTATGGTTCTGTGTATATTTTCTATGCCAATACCACATGATAGCTCTGTTGTACATAGTGAAATTGCAAGTCTAAGTACTCCAACTTTTTTCTTTTGCAAAAATGCTTTATCTATTATCTTCACTCATTATGGTATACTGCCTCCAAAAATAGCTACAACTCTTTTCAACGATTCTAATGAAGGAAATGATTATTAAATTAGAAATGATGAGTTCACTTGGATTTTTTATGGCCTGAGCATATGCTTTTGGGTAGCCTCAGTGTTAACACATCTTTTCTTATGTGGAAATGGTTTGGTTTTTGGAAAGGACAGCAAATCATGATAGACAAGTGTGGTAAAGAAGATTAGTTATTCACCTGTATAATGACATTTTAAGTAAAACAATGAATTATGATTAAAACTATATTAAAACCTTTGTCTTTTTTTGAAAAAAAGATGAGAAGAAAATACATGAAAATTATAGCACAAATTTATTTCTTCAACAATTATGGCAAATTTGAGGGTATGTACAAAAAGTAGGGGAATTGTATTTTACTCTCTTTTCTGTCTCTTGTTTTTAATTTTTTCTGCAACACTTTAATATTGTTTATATTTGACAATTTATTAAACACACACTACATGTTGGATTCTGTTTTAGGTGCTGGAGTTAGTGCAGTGAAGAGAACCAACAATATCCCTTCCTTGATGGAGCTTGCATTCTAGTTGGGGGAGACAGACAGCATATAAATGACCCAGTAACTACAGAACGTATCAGACAGAAGCTGCTTGGAGAGAAACAGAGTAGGGCCAGAGGGAAGAAAGGAGATTATGGGAATAGTATTTCAAGTAGGAAAGATCTCTGTAATAACGTGACATTTGAGCATAGACCTAGAAAAGTAAGGGCTTGATGTGTGCAGATTATAATGCTACACATATAATGTGATTATAAAATAACTAGACGCCCGTTGCAGGAAGACTCCTGCAAGAATAGGGCTTCCTGAGCCGGCGCTAAGCAGTGAAGGGAGTGAAGGCCGCCTCGGCTCTCTCCCGCCTCTAACGCCTCAGCTTGGTTCCCTTCTCCCTCCCTTCTTCACCATCTCTGCTGCCTCGGATCCGTTCCCTTCTCCATCGCTTGGCTCCCTTCTGCAGCACTTGGCTTCCTTCTACGCTGTCTTTAGTCTTCGCTCCCACCTGCATATGTAAATTAACCACCATCTTTGTTGGGTTAATTTGCATATACACGCTCTGATTGGTTGGTGGGCATGGCATGCCTGGTGGGTGTGGCTTAGGAGTCTCAGAGTGATGCCTAATTTGCATATTACTCTTTTATTAGATTAGATTACTCAGATATTCTTGAAATCACAGATGATCAGAACTCAAAGGGATTTTCAATTATATGGATCCTCTCTTTATCACTTCTGTTCAGTGGTCACCTAGCCTTTGCTTGAACACTTTTAGTGAAAATTTTGTCTTACCAAAAATTTATTCCATTGTTGGATGGCTCAGTCATTTCAAAATTCTTATTTCTATTGTACTGTAAACTGATCTCTTGAAAAAACCAGCCTAAAAATTTTAGCTTTCTCACTGGAACAACCCAGAAGAAATAGTTTCATGTGAGCTTCTTCTTACAAATCTTGGGCGGCTCATGAATGACTATGAAAATGACTCCAAAAGAGGAGACATTAAAGTGTTTGCTCTGTGGCAGCATCATTGGGAAAAAATGGCCTCTCAAGGACACTACCCTAAGACAATATTCATTTAGATATCCTAACATATATGTTAAAATCACTCTGATTAAGATAATAATTGTAACTCTTAATTCACTGGATCCTCCACAAACTTCAAGTTCATTGAATATAATTCTGCTGAGTGACAAAACATCACCACCTAGCCCTGGCTAGAGTTATGTACAATGAATAATTTAGATTTCCTTGCAACCTTGTCTATTTTAAGAGAGGGAAAACAATCAAATCATATTTCTAGCACCACCAGCATTTTCTATTTGGGGATTTTCATTTTAGCACATTGTGGTGTGTTTATTTAAAAAATATTTTTATTGATTTCAGAGATTAAGGGACAGGGAGAGAGATAGAAACATCAAAGATGAGAGAGAATCATTGATTGGCTGTCTCTTACACGCCCCCTACTGGGGATCGAGTCCTCAACCAGGAATATGCCCTGACAGGTAATCAAACAATGATCTCCTGGTTCATAGGTCAATGCTCAGCCACTGAGCAGCAGCAGCCCGGCAAGCACATTGTGTTTTTGAGCAGAATTGCTTTTAGAGTCGATGATACTATAAGCCTTTTCAAGATTAGCATCGTTTGTGTTTTTTTAAAAAAATCTTTATTGTGGGGAGAATTATTTTCATGGTTCCTGATTGGCAATCAGATACACACTACTTCCCAGTATATTGTCCAGTTCCCCTTTTAGTAAAAAACAGAGTTTCTTCTTTCGCCCTTTATTTTCTTTGGTTTCCTCTCAAAAATGCTATTATTTGTTTATTAAGCACATGTTTGCCAAGTACCTGCTGTGTGGGCAGGTACTGTGCTGGGAGCTAGGGTTACATACAGAAAAATAGAAATTGATCTGGGCCCTGCTCTCAGGAGTTCATCCTCCAGGGAGAAAGGCAGACAACTGACGGCAGCAGAGAGCAGGGAGGGCTCCGCCAAGGAGCCAGCAGGAGGAGAGGTGGAGTGCAGATGCAGAAGCAAAAAAACGTGGCCCGCCTGGGAGTGGGCGTGGGCAAAGGCTCAGAAGTCGATAAAGAGCTTTCCACGCAGACAGAGAGGCCTCTGAGCAAACCACAGGAAGAAGACAGTGTTATTCGGTGTAGGGGTGGGAGTATGTGGAGATGGCCAGAATAGTACAGCAGATTCTTTTACTATGTCACACAGAGTGCTTTGCTATCTTGACCCCTTCTCCCCCCCATCATTTCATTTCTCTCTCTCCCTCCCTCGCTCTATTCCTCCTCCTCCTCCTCCTCCTCCTCCTCCTCCTCCTCCTCCTT
>PVJC01038595.1:0-16688 GCA_004026665.1 Murina feae | reverse complement strand
CTATCGTTCAGAATTGAGGGTCGGAGAAAGACCTTCACAGACAAGAAAAAGCTAAAAGAGTTCATCACCACCCAACCAGTATTATATGAAATGCTGAAAGGTATCCTTTGAGAATGAGGAAGAAGAAAAAGGAAAGTAAAAATTATGAACAACAAATATATATCAACGAGTGAATCTAAGAATCAAGTGAATAAAAAATTTGGTGAACAGAATAAACTGGTGAATAGAATAGAATCAGAGGCATAGAAAGGGATTGGACTGACAATTTTCGGGGGTTAAGGGTGTTGGGGATGCGTGAAGAGACTGGACAATAATTGTACACCTATGGATGAGGACAATGGGGGGGCAAGGTCAGAGGTTGGGGTGGGAATTGGGAGGAGGGGAGCTATGGGAGAAAAAAGAGGAACAACTGTAATAATCTGAACATAAAGATAAATTTAAAAAAAAGAACTTATCCATTTCTTCTGGATCAGTTACTGAATTTTTGACATGTAGTTTTTTATAGTATTCTAGTATGATCCTTTGTATATCTGTGATGTCTGTGGTAACTTTTCCTCTTTCATTTCTGATTTTGTTTATATGAGTCTTTTCTCTTTTTTCCCTAGTCAGTCTAGTCATCAGTTTGTCAATTTTATTAATATTTTCAAAAAAAACAGCTTTGTTTTATTAATTTTTGTATAGTATTTTTATTCTCTATTTCATTAAATTCTACTCTAATTTTTATCATTTCCTTTCTTCTGCTGACTTTGGATTGCTTTTGTCCTTTTCTTTAGTTTTTTGTTATATAATATTTGGATGTTTATTTGGGATTTACTAGTATCTTGTTACTTGAGATAGGCCTGCAATCTCTAAGGTATATTTATGCATTGAGCAGGGAATCTTTAAAAATCAATGTACCTGATATTATAGCCTTTTTGTTCCTTATTTATGTGCGTAGTAGAAAGAGCCTAAGCTTTAGGTTACACCAGCTATTTTGAACCAGTATGTTGCAAGAGGTAAGAGTCATCCAGTATTAATGAATCAAAGTTATAACTACATTTTGTTAGATTGTCAAAAAATCATTTTTTTGGTGGTCCGAAGTGAGATGAAAAGGGTCAAAAATCCTTGGGTTAGACAAACTCAACACTTGTAGATAAGTCATCTGTCTTGTTAGATGTCAGCTTTATCAACACTGCCTCTGGAAAGTCTGGCAGCATTCCTGGTAAATGTTTCTGTGGATTCCTGTACTTCCTCTATCAAATCATTTGTTTCACATTATTATTAAAATTTATTTAACGAGTAGCTTTTATCTTAAATTGTAAGCTTTATTAGAGCAAAGGTGAGTTCTAATTTACTAGCATGTATTTACCAGTGTCTGAAACAGTGAGTACTCAATAAATCTTCATTGAATAAACAAGTAATTTCTTGTATCCATGTATTTCTGTGCCCATCTTTTCCATAAGGCCATCAGTTTTAACTGACATTTACAGCTACAATACCAAAGGGCAGAAAAGTAATTTTTAAAAAAAGCCGGTGATGATCCCAAATGGCTACTGATAGGATGGCAGGCTGCAAGATAGTGTGAGAGTGAAAGAGTGAATTGAGAGTGCATGGATATGTGGAGAGTATTTGTATTTGTGACTCAGGGACAGCTATATTCCACAGGACTGTTGGAGACTGGCAGACCAAGCTCCCCTCCCCTGGCTGGGCAGCCTCTACTGAAATCTCTCCTGGAGTGGCTGGCTCTACCACAGAGACTTTGCCATCTTGAAGGGGAGACCGGCTGTGATCGGAAGCCCAGCCTTACCTTCAACCAAGGAGACCTCAGATGTCTCCCAGGACCCTACAACCCCAATGCCCAGGGATCAGCTACCTCAGCTGCAAACCCACAAACACTAAGACTCCAGCCTATGTGACCACAGGTGCCTAAAAAAAATCTGTCCAGGGTGGGGGACAAAGTGGCACCAAATAGGCAGACAGGCCCTGCACCTGCTCACAGAGCAGATAAAAGGAACAGGTAAATCAAATAACATCCACCAGGAATTAGTGACTTAAACACAGTGGATGAGGCAATCCCAGGACAGAAAGGTCAGATATCACCTAGAGAAAACTCTGCTCAGAATCATCTGGGTTTTTGTTGTATGGGTGTTTGTTGTTTGCATTTTTTGGATGAGTTATTGTTTCTTGTTTGCATTCAACTCTGTGAGTTCATTGTTTGCATTTTTTGGATTAGTTGGGTTTTTTTGGAGTTTTCTCCCACATACATAAATTTTCCCCTTCATTTTCCTTCTCTTTCTTTTTTCTCTTACATTTCTTAAAATTTTCTCAATATAAATTTTGGACTATTTTCTATTCCCTAATTCTCTTTTCTTTGGTGGTCACATTTATTTGGGGTTACTAGGATCATGAATATATTTGTGTTTGGTGCCCTGTGCATTATGTCTTGTTGTGTTGTATTTTATGCCTTTAAGTCAATGCAGAAGAGAGAGAACTACATAACTAGACACACTGAGAGGAGCAATCATGGGGAGACAAAGAAACAACCCACATACAAAAGAAAAGGAGGAATCGCCAGAAAATGAAGTAAATGAAATGGAGGCAAGCAGTATGTCAGAGAAAGAATTCAGAGCAATGGTCATAGGGATACTAAAAAGGATGGAAGATAAATTCAACAATATGTGTAAGAACCAAGAGGAAATGAAGAAGGACCAAGAAGAAATGAAAAATGACATCGCTGCAATAAAGAACTCAATAGAAAGCATCAACTGTGGACTAGAAGAAGTGGAGGAGCTAGAAGACAAGCTAGGTAAAAATACCCAAGCAGAACAGCATCTAGAAAAAACACACACATAAAAATCAGAAGGAGAGCCTGAGGGAAATTTTGGATAACACGAATGAAACAACATCTGCATAACATGGGTACTGGAAGGAGAGGAAACTGAGCAAGGAATAGAAAACTTCACTGATATTGGGAAAGAAAAACTCACATAAGTTCAAGAAGTTTACAGAGTCCAAACAAGATGAACCCCAAAAGACTGACACCAACACACATTATAATTAAATTGGCAAACACCAATGACAAAGTAAGAATCTTAAAGGCTGCCAGAGAGAGACAGAAAGTTACCTACAAGAGATTTCTCAAAAGAAATACATCAGGCCAGAAGTGAATGGAATGAAATATACAAAGCCATGCAATGGAAGGGTCTGAATCCAAGAATAATGTAACCAGCAAGGCTATCAATTAAAGTTGAGAGAAAAATCAGGAGCTTCACACACACACACACACACACACACACACACACACACACAAACAAAAAAAAAAAACAAAAAAAAAACACAGGGATTTTATTACCACCAAACAACAACGCAATAAATGCTAAAAGGTGTGCTGTAAAAAGAAGAAATAGGAAAGAAAGAAGGAACACAGGCATAAAGAATAAAAACAATGACAAACAAGTACCTATAAATAATAACTTTAAATGTAAATGAATTAAATACTCCAATCAGAAGACATAGGATAGCTGAGTGGATAAGAAAACATGGCCCATATATCTGCTGTCTACAAGAGACCTACCTCAGAACAAAGGACTCATCCAGACTGATGGTAAAGGGATGGAAAAAGGTTTTTCAGGCAAATGGAAATAAAAAGAAAGCTGAGGTAGCAATATCTATATGACAAATTACACCTCAAAGTGAAGACCATAACAAGAGACAAGGAAGGCCACTTATAATACTAAAGGGAACAATTCAACAAGAAGATATAACTCTGGTAAACATATATGAACCCAATACAGGAGCACCCAAATACATAAAACAACTTCTAAAGAATATCAAGGGAGAGATTGTCAGCAATACAGTCATAGTAGGGGACTTTAATATTACACTAACACCACTGGACAAATCCTCTAAACAAAAAATCAGCAGAGAAACATCAATCCTAAATGACTCACTAGATTAGATGGAACTAATTGACATCTTCAGAACATTTCACCCCAAAGCCACAGAATATTCATTCTTCCTAAGTGTAAATGGATCATTTGATTGTGTTACCAAAGAAATCAAGAAGAAATAAAAAGCATCATGGCAACAAATGACAATGAAAACAGAACAATTCAATTCAAAATCTATGAAACACAGTGAAAGCAGTCTTGAAAGGGAAGTTCATAGCTCTACAGGCCTACCTCAGAAAACAAGAAAAAATGGTAATAAATTATCTAATCCTACAACTCAAAGAGTTATAAAGATAACAACAAGAAAGTCCCAGTGTAAGCAGAAGGAAGGAAATAATAAAGACCAGAGCTGAAATAAATGACAGAGACAAAAAAACACTACAAAAGATCAACAAAACAAAGAGTTGGTTCATTGAAAAATAAACAAGATTGATGAACATCTAGCCAGGCTCAGAAAGAAGCAAAGAGAGAGGATCCAAATAAACAAAATCAGAAATGAAAGAGGTGACGTAACAACCAATCACACAGAAATGCAAATGATTTTTTAAAAATATTATGAAGAACTCTATTCCAATAAAATGAACAACATAGATGAAATGAACATATTCTTAAAAAAATATAAGCTTCCAAAACTCAATCAAAAAGATTTAAAAATAACCTGAATAGGCCAATAACTACCAAAAAATTTGAAGCAGCAATGAAAGAATCTTCCAGAAAACAAAACCCTTGGTCCAAATGCTTTACAGGGGAGTTCTACCAAGCATTTAAAGAAGAACTAAAACCTATCCTCCTCAGACTATTCCAAAAAATTCAAGAGGAAGTGACATTTCCAAGCTCTTTCTATGAAGCCAGCATTACCCTAATCCCAAAACCAGATAAAGACAACACAATGAAAGATAACTACAGGCCAATATCCTTGATGAATATAGATGCTAAAGTCCTCAACAAAATTCTAGCATATTATATTCAGCATTACATTAGAAAGATCATACACCATGACCAAGTGGGATTTATTCTGGGAATGCAAGGATGGTACAATATCCACAAATCAATAAATGTGATACATCATATAAATAAACTGAGAGAGAAAAATCACATAATCATGTCAATTGATATAGAAACAGCATTTGACAAAATCCAACACCCTTTCTTGATAAAAACTCTCAGCAAAGTGGGAATAGAGGGATCATACCTCAACATAATAAAAGCCTTATTTTACAAACCTACAGCCAACATCATACTCAATGGACAAAACTAAACTCATTTCCCCTAAGTACAGGAATAAGACAGGGGTGCCCACTTCCAACACTCCTGTTTGACAGCCATAGCGATCAGACAACAAGAAGAAATAAAAAGCATCCAAATTAAAATAGAAGTTAAAAAAACTGTCCTTATTTGCAGAAGACATAATACCATCTACAGAAAACCCCAAAGAATCCATCAAAAAACTATTAGACCTAATAAATGAATTTGGCAATGTAACAGAATACAAAATTAACACCCATAAATCTATGATCTTTTTATACACGAATAATGAACTCACAGAAAGAGAAATGGAAAAAACAATTCCATTTACCACTGCACCAAAAACAATTAAGATACCTAGGAATAAACTTAACTAAGGACATAAAATACCTGTACTCAGAAAACTACAGGACATTGAAAAAAGAGCTAGAGGAAGACATAAACAAATGGAAGAACATACCATGTTCATGGATTGGTAGAATAAACATCATTAAAATATCCATACTACCCAAAGCAATCTACAGATTCAATACAATCCCCATTAAAATACCAATGGCATATTTTAAAGATCTAGAACAAACTCTGCAAAAATTCATCTGGAATAAAAAAAGACTCCAAATAGTCACAGCAATCCCGTGAAAGATGAAAAAAGTTGGAGGGATTAAATACCAGATATCAAGCTATATTACCAAGCCACAGTTCTCAAAACTTCCAGGTCCTGACACAAGAACAGACATATAGACCAATGGAATAGAACAGAGAACCCAGAAATTGACCCAAGCCACTATGCTCAATTAATATTTGACAAAGGAGACAAGAGAATACAATGGAGTCAAGACAGTCTCTTCAATAAATGGTGCTGGGAAATTTGATCAGATATATGCAAAAAAATGAAATTAGATCACCAACTTACACCATACACAAAAACAAACTCAAATGTCTAAAGGACTTAAATGTAAGATGAGAAACCATAAAAATCCTACAAGACTCCATAGGCAGCAAAATAGCAGACATATGTCAAAGCAATATCTTTACAGACACAGCTCCTAGGGCAATGGAGACTGAGGAACAAATAAACAGATGGGACTACATCAAAATAAAATGTTTCTGCACGGCAAAAGAAACCATCAACAAAACAACAAGAAAGCCCACTGCATGGGAGAACATATTTGTCTATGCTATTTCAGACAAGGATTTAATCTCCAAAATTTACAGAGAACTCATACAACTTAATAAAAGGAAGATAAACGATCCAATTAAAAAATGGCCAAAGAATCTAAATAGATATTTTTCAAAAGAGGACATACAGAAGGCCCAGAGACATATGAAAACATGCTCAAAATCACTAATCAGCTGAGACATGCAAATCAAAACAATAATGAGATACCATTTCACACCTGTCCGAATGGCTATTATCAACAAATCAACAAACGACAAGAGCTGGTGAGGATGCGGGAAAAAAGGAACCCTAGTGCACTGCTGATGGGAATGCAGACTGGTGCAACCACTGTGGAGAACACTATGAAGTTTCCTCACAAAGTTAAAAATGGAACTCCCATTTGACCCAATAATCCCACTTCTAGGACTCTATCCCAAGAAACCAGAAACATCAGACAGAAAGGATATATGCATCCCTATGTTAATAGCAGCACAATTTACAATAGCTAAGATTTGGAAACAGCCTAAATGCAAATCAGCAGATGAGTGGATTAGAAAACTGTGGTACATCTACACAATGGAATACTATGCCACTATAAAAATGGGGCTTTTACTATTTGCAGCAGTATGGATGGAACTGGAGAGCATTATGCTAAGCGAAATAAGACAGTCAGAGAAAGATAAATATCACACGATCTCACTCATATGTGGGATATAATGATCAACATAATTTGATGAATAAGAATAGATCCAGAGACAAATTGTAGGGAAGAGGGGAGGGTTAGAGAGCAACTGAAGGACTTGTATGCATGCATATTAGCATAACCAATGGACACAGACACTGAGGCAGTAGGAGCTTGCCCACTAGGGTGGAAATGGCTGGGAGGAGGGGTCAAACTGGGGAAAAAGAAGACATATGTAAAACTTTAGACAATAAAAAAATTAAAAAGTGTAAAAAAATTAAAATACATGTTCACACATAAAAACTATAAAAACATAGAAATGTCAGCTCTGGGGCTAGAGTGCAGGGTTCAAAGCCAAGTTCTGCCACTCACTAGCTTTGTTACTATAAACAAATTACTTCATCTCTCTGTACCTCACTTGGCTCATCTGTAAAACCAAAAATAATAATGCTTTGAACTCACTGTATTGTGTAAGTTTATATGTGTAAAACACTTTTTAAAGTGTCTGGTTCATGGTAAGTGATGAATTTTAATTCATAGCTATTATTGTGTGACAAGTGAGTAGATAAAAGAACAATGACTCTATAAAAACAGAGAAAATACAGATAATTTTTGCTCTGCCTCTGTACTGTTTTGATCAAGCAATAAGAATTTTAAATAATGGCAACTATTTTAATTATTAGAATCATTGAAAATGAGAAGCCCCAGTGGCCACAAGAAACTGTTTGTGTGTCTGTGTGTTATTTTTCCCCTTTGGAGAAGAGTGACAAGGCCAGAAAAATATGTAGTTAGGTTTTTCTTTCTTTATTGGAATGTTTATTTTACATTTTAGCCTCTTCTACAAAACTGGCTTATTTTACATATATAGTTTGATAGCTTAAATTTTTTGTAATTGCAAAATAACTACATACGAATTTTTCCTCAGACTTGATAGCTCCTGAGGAAATAATCTCTGATTTTTCAAATATATTTTATGTTTCTGGGTCTTTATCTATTACTTACTTTCTGTAGTTTATGTATTATTCAAAGTTTCTTCATTTCTTCATTTTGTGACAATAAATTTTAAAAATGCTCTCCTTGTAGTCATTCTCAAAGGTTTCTATCTAATCTAATAGAAGAGTAATATTGAAATTGATCGTTTCTACGGGATGCCTAAGCCACGCCCACAGCCAATCAGAGCAGCTGTATGCAAATTAACCCAACCAAGATGGAGGCTGGCAGTCACGGAGCTAGAGAAAACAGGCGGCTTCCGTTGCACCAGGAGTAAGCTGCCTGCTGCCTGGCTGGGCCTTTCTGTGCCCAAGGCAACAACATAGGTGCAACATTGTTGCAATTATAGAAGCCTCAGAGCTGAAGCAAACAGCAGGCTTCCGTTGCACCAGCGATGGAGGAAACTGCCTGCCTAGAGTCTACTAAGGCAACATTCTTTCAATTATAGAAACCAGGGAGCTGAAGCCAAGAGGAGTCTTCGTTACCTGCCTAGGCCTCAGCTTAAAGGAACAGTATCAATTATAGAAGATAAATAAACCCCAGAAAACTGCTTCCAGCCAGCCTTGCTGGGACATTGGGTCAATGGGAGCTGTGGGCAGCCTGAAAGCCTGAAAATGCCTCTCAGCCTATCACCCATGCTGGCCACACCCCAATGGGGTGAAGATCCCCACTGGGGGGCTGTGGGAAACCTGAAAACAGCCCTCAGCCCGTCACCCAGGCTGGCCAGGTACCCCATTAGGGACCTGAACCCTGAAGAGACTGTGGCCAGCCTGCAGACAGCCATCAGCCCTCACCCAGACTGGCCAGGTACCCCAGTAGGGACCCAAAACCTGAAGGGACTGTGGGCAGCCTGAAAATGGCCCTCAAGCCCACACCCAGGCTGGCCACACCCCAATGGGGTGAGGGATCCCACTGGGGGGCTTGGCCAGCCTGTAAACAGCCATCAGCCCTTCACCCAGGCTGACCAGGCACACCAGCAGGTGGACATCCCCCGAGGGGTCCCAGACTGTGAGAGGGCACAGGCCAGGCTGAGGGACCTCCTGAGTGCACAGATTTTTCTGCACCAGGCCCCTAGTGTATACATATTAGTCCTAAAATATTAAACTTTACTGATATAATAATCATTGACTATTTTTTCCTATACACAATTTAACCATGACTTAGGATTTCAAACTAATAATGAACCCAAAACCCGAGGGAGATTTTGAGGTAGACTTTAAGTAATCTTGTAGAAGAAAGAAAAATCCTCACTGGGTCATTTCTCTTTGTTCAGTATAACTAATATGTGTCTTGTTTCCAGAAATTAGGAGTTTGACTTTTATATTATCCACATTTGGAGGCCACCTGAAATAGATGTAGTCTGTCAAGGTAGATAAAATAACATAAAGGACATGTTTCTCTAGAATTGCCAAAGGAACATTTCATGTGTCACTAAGCTTTAATTATGTCCTTATTGAGAAACAACTGAGGGCTGAGAAACATTCACCTACCAGAGAGGCAAAGACCGCCTATGATTTCAAGTTGTTTTCATCTTGGGAGGTACTGAAGGAAAGAGGAAAGTCCCACATCTTGTGTCTGGCATTCAAGGTTCTTCATTATGTGACTCTAATCTCATCTACCTTAATTCTCCATCTTCTCCAATGTCTTTAAAAGCTTGTGCCCACCTTATCCTTCAAACAACAATCCATTCCTCATTCAGTCCTTGCTCATTATGTTCCTTTTCCTTTTTTTCTCTTCTTGGCCTATTCAAATTGTGGCCAAACCTTGAGACACAGGTCATACTGCTACCTCCTACCCCCAGGGAAATAAGTTAGTACCATCCCACAGTCATCCTTTCAGCGCCAGTATGCTCAGGTGGCATTAAGGACCCATTCACTTTGCCTGCTCTCTGTATCAAGTATACATATCAATCTCTCAAATCCTACTGGAAATCCCTGGTCACAGATCTTCCTAATTTTTATTAATGTGCTCAACTGCATTTAGTACTATGTATACATTTGGTGTTTAATAAAGAGTGGTTGGATACCCATGCTAATTTCCCCTAGGGCAGGCACATGCTGAGCCTGAGGAGTTCCATATTGAACATAATTCAGCAACTTCTCTTTCAGAGCTTGCAGATTAGCAGTAGGGTCAGCATTTGTCAGGTTGACAACATGGGGAAACTCTCACATGAGGCAGAAAGTGCTCTAGATTTCTAAAGTGAGATTCAAAGGAGGAAAACTCTACCCTGTCTTTTCAGTGTGCATTCTTAGCACCTAATGCCTGGCACATAGTGAGTGCTCAAATATTTTGAACTAAACTGAATGAGTAACTTCTACTTATAGAGTCAAAGAAGCATTGAAAGAAAGATATTTTATTAAGATTTAAAGCTCCCTTTTCCTAATCTTTGTCAAAATTTCATACAAAAAGAAGTTAGAAAAAATTCCTAAGATATTTACATTTATAGACAGATAAAAGAGCAAATTACTTCACTCATTGTGCTCTTTTCAGAATTAAAAAAAATGGATATACAGAAAGATAATCCATTTATTTAAAACAATTCTAGGACAGTTCTAAATTTTAATATTTAATATCCTATTTTTATATAATATTTAAAATTATAGCATGTCACTCTGGCTGGTGATTCTCAATGGTTAGAGTGTCTGCCTGTGCATTGAAGGGTCGCAGGTTTGATTCTGGTCAAGGGCATATACCTGGGTTGCAGGTTTGATACCCACGCCCAGTCCAGGCACATGTGGGAGGCAACCAATAGATGTGTCTCTCACATTGATGTTTTTCTCTCTCTCTCTCTCCTCTCTCTCTCTCTATCTACCCTTCCCAACCCCTCCCTACCACTCTTAAAAAAAATGGAAAAAAAACAATCTTTGGATAATGATTAAAAATTTTCTTAAAAACTTATAGCATGTCATTTTTTAATTTTCTCTTTTGCAAAAAAAGAATTTCACTAATTAACTGATTTAGAAATTAAAGATCACATTTTTTAAAGAAAAGTACACATTTATAAATAAATATTCATGTCTTAAAATATTTAAAATACTATTAATATCCAGTTCAAACAAGGGGCATAAGAAATACAATATTAGTATCAGTTTTGATCCCAAATATAAATGAAGTCACCCTTGCTATTTAACTTTCAAGTAGATTTGTTTTATATCTCAAAAAGGAAGCTCATGGAATTAACCTTCAGAAAACATTAAAAACACAAAGAACTTTAAGCCTATGTGAAAGTTTTCCTGAGATAAGCTAAACTAATAGATATTTAATTCATTGTTTACTATCTTTCTAATCTGTTCTTATTACAATTGAGACTAATTTACTTGTCCTCCTAAATGACTAAGAAAGGCATACTTGAACCCAGATCTGAGAAATGAAGAGCCTTCTATCTTTTCACATTCCTATTGCTGGACACAATGATAATGACCATTTATTTAGTGTTTATTATATTCAGTGTAGGGAAAGCAGGCATATGCCTAAATTCAGGTCTCAGTTGTTCTGCTTACTATGCTGTAACATGAAAAATTTATTATATTTTCAGTGTCTCTGCTCTCTCATGGATTAAAATAGGTAATATTAATAGGACCTACTCACAGAGTTTTATTACTTCCCACTTTATATGTTGGCCCATTATTTTTGCCCAAGATATTGTCAGAATTTCAGGACATCAGAGTCCTGTGTTATATTCTCTACTAGGGGCCCGGTGCATGAAATTTGTGCATGGGGGGGGGGGGCAATGTCCCTCAGCCCAACCTGCACCCTCTCCAATATGGAGTTCTTGGGGACTCTCACAATCCAGGACCTCTGGTTCTCAACCGCTAACCTGCCTGCCTGCCCTAACCACTCTGCATGCCTGCCTGCCTTATCCCCCTAACTGCCCTCCCCTGCTGGCCTGGTCACCCCTATTAACTTTCTTTTTTAATCTTATACCCTTCACGCACAATTGTATTTGATTTCCTTATTGGCTTCTTCCTCTCACAGAATTTTTCTCTTTTATGTAACACTTTTCCTACTGACTCATTATTTATAAACTTTTCTTTCCTCCTTATTTCCTTCTTCTGTTCCATCATCATTCTTCCCATTTTTCTACTACCCTCCTTCCCTTCCCACATTCCTTCTTTCCTTTATCTTTACCCCTGCCCACCCTCCCCTTTTCCTTCCTTCCCACCTTAATTTTTTTCTTCACTTCCTCCCTCTGACCTGCTTTGCTCCCTCCCCCATTCCTTCCAAGGCTGCGCCCCAACCCTCGGCTGCTGCCTGGGAATCCATCATGGGGCACACACACGGAGGCTTAGGCCTCCGTGTGTGTGCCCCATGCGATCGATCCATTCCAAGGCCACAGCCGAGGAGCCAGCTGGCTGCTCCTGCCCTGCCTCTCCTGCCCCTCGGCTGTAGCCACTGGCCAGCCTGAGCTGTGGCCTGGATCGTGGAGCTCCCGTCTGCCCCACGATCCAGACCGATCCAGACAGAGGCCACGGCTGGCTCGCTCCTCCTGCCCCACAGCTGCCACCTGGATCCCAGGGCAGAGGTCTTCCGTCTGCCCTGCTTGACCCCGGTGGGTGGCTTCTCCCAGGGCTGTGGCCTCCGCCATCTTGGCTGGGCTAATTTGCATACAGTCGCTCTGATTGTCTGGTGGGCGTGGCTTAGGTGTTCCAAAGAAATGGTCAATTTTAATATTACGCTTTTATTAGATTAGATGAGAGCTATGACTATACCCTTTCTCATGGGTTAAATAGTGCAAAAAAAAATCACCAGAGACCCAACATGAATAGACCAAGAAGAAAGTTAGTGCCATGCTGGTGGAAGAAACCAAATGTCTCTCCCAAATCTCATGATATGATCCACTGAAGATGGATAAAGAAGTGACAGAATAAAATATTAGACTTGCAAACACAGAGGACTCAGGATGCATACAGTTCTACTTAACAGAGTGACATATAAGAAAGCTTTTATAACTTTCTAGTTTTATTTTTCCTTTGTACATAGTTGATTTAGGTATCTTTAACAGATGGCTTCCTTAGGCAAAGTATCTTTGAAGCAAGTCAATTTCTATCCCTTTTCATTCATTCATACATTCTTTCATCAATATGCAAGCACTATCCAAGCACAAAGAAAACAAAAATAATATATTTTCTTGAAAAGGTCTAGTCTAGGGAGAAAGGGTCATGTAGACAAATATTACATGGATTTAAGCCAAAGTACATAAAAAATGAAACAGGAACACAATCAAAAGAGCAAATTCTGCCTGAGGAAAAGAAGAGTGCATAGATTTTTTAACTTTTAAACTGAGTTTTAAAGAAAGAATAGTAGTAGTTCAGAAGAGAACCCCAAAGGCATGAAAGCACAAAAAGAATATAGGATGTTCAAAAAATAGTGAGAATTTTATCTGACTCCATCTGATAGTGCCTAAGGATAATGGCAGCAAATGATGTATGAAGTTAAATGGGAGCCCCCCAGATAAGCTACATATTGAAAAGTTTGACTTCTCTATGTAGGTAATGGAAACCCTGTAGATATTTATTGTATTTTTTCGTATTTTATAGCTGAGAGTGCTAAAAACTACAGGAACACTATATAAATGTCAAAGTTTTAAATATACATAATAGTCATCAGTATCCCAACATTTGAGCTTAAATCTCCTTTAACTTTGATCCCTCCCTTTTATTATGAATGCTATATCAATAAAATATTTTTACAATAAAACAGAGATATAAAAAAGCATACAAAAAAATGCATGGATTAATCTATTTCTCCAAACTGAACAATCTTTTAACCACCATTAGATTAAGAAGTAAAGTTTTCCAGAACTTTCCTCCAGCCCATCCTCCTTCCTCCCACCACACTCCCTCTATGTACTACATAGCAATTGCAATCTCATTCTTCTTCCCATAAGGAAAAATTACCCTTTACAGTAATTATCACCTTACATTTTAAATACTTTTATCATTTAAATGCATATCTTTAGATGGTCATTCCCCCCCTTATAATGTTTGATGTCTTTGAAGTCTCTTAATTTATTTTACTTCAATTTATCTGTTAAAAACTATACCCAAGTTTTTCTGTAGTTTTTCACTGAATTTTTTAAATTACATGTTAAATAGTACATTTCAACTTGTTTGTCTGTCTTCTGTTATGCATGCATTTAAGTATAACCAATGGACACAAATCACTGGGGGGGGTAAGGAAGGCTGGGGAAGGGGCAGGGGGAAAAAAGATATGTGTACTAATCTTTATAATACTTTATGTAATTAAAAATATATATGTCTCACAGAAATCAGAAGTCCAAAATCAATGTGTTGGTAGGATTGATTTCTTTTCTTCTGAAAGATCTGAGGGGAAATTGGATATTTCTCCAAGCTTCTGGTTGTTGCTGGCAATCCTTAGTATTTTAAGTTTCAGGAATTTTTCTCCCTATTTTTTTTATATAAATAAAACATATTTTTACTTTCAAAAAAAAATATATATATATAATCTAGTAAAAGAGTAATATGCAAATTTACCATCACTCTGAGACACCTAAGCCATGCCTACCAGCCAAGCCTTGCCCACCAGCCAATCAGAGCAGTTGTACGCAAATTAAGCCAGCCAAGATGGCGGCCGGCAGCCATGGAGCTAGAGCAAACAGGAGGCTTCCATTGCACCAGTGATGGAGTTAGAACTACCTGCCTAGGCCGGTCAGGCCCCTCTGCTCAAGGCAACAATGTTTCAATTATATAACCCACAGAGCTGAAGCAAACAGGAGGCTTTGTTGCCTGCCTAGGCCTCTGCTCAAGGCAACAAAGTTTCAATTATAGAAGATAAATGAACCCAGAAACCTGATTCGAGCCAGCCTCGCTGGAATGTTGGGTCAATGGAAGCTGTGGGCAGCCTGAAAACAGCCCTAAGCCCCTCACCCAGGCTGGACAGGCATCCCAGTAGGGACCTGAACCCTTGAGGGGCTGTGGGCAGCCTGAAAATGGCCCTCAGCTCCTCACCCAGGCTGGCCACACCCCCATGGGGTCAGGGTCCCACTGGAGGGCTTGGCCAGCCTGCAAACAGCCATCAGCCCCTCACCCAGGCTGGACAGGCACATCAGCAGGTGGACATCCTCCAAGAGGTCCCAGACTGCAAGAGGGAACAGGCCGGGCTGAGGGACCCCCCCCCCAAGTGCACAAATTTTTGTGCACCAGGCCCCTGGTATATATATATATAATCAGTATTTAAATCATTGTAGCATCACTTATAGGTAGCATTGAATACTTCCACAAGAGAAATATGTCTGATTGTCTTTATTTTTTATAATATTAGCAGTCATTGGTGCTAAATATCTATATTTATATATGGGGAGTGGGCAAGGGGAGGCTGGGTTAGAACACAATGACATTTTATTTTTTAATTTATGAATTGGAATATACTTATACAGAGATATTTCCCCTTGTTTACTATTTCTTTGCCTAGTGTTATATAGTTCATATAGAAAAGCAAAGCAGAATAAATGTTTGAGTCTTTCACTTCATTTATTACTTATTAAGATAATTAATTGGTTCCCTACATCCTCCAAGAGAGATGCATCAGTTTAGATTTTAAAAATTATCATTATGCACTCATGGATTTAAATATATGTGATGAGTTTCAACCCATTGAAATTATACTAATTGAAGTTCAAATTGACCTATATTTGGCCAGTCAGAGTCTTTTCAAGGTGACTCTTGAGACCCTAGTAGTGTTTAATAGTTTCCTTACCACTATATGACAAGGTCGTCTAAGCTCATCTTATATATTTCCTCCCCTAGACATAGAATTAGAAATTTCTTCAAGAAAAATAAGCACTGATCAGACCATCAAACCTCAGAAGGAAGGCAAGGGAGGGTGGGCTGAAGGGAGAGAGAGCAACCAAAGGACGTGTATGCATACATATAAGCATAACCAATGGACACAGACACTAGGGGAGTGAAGGCACAAGCAGGGGTGTGGGGACAATGGGGGAATAAGGACACTTATGTAATACCTTAATCAATAATGAAAAAGAAATTGGTTTCTTTTAATAAGGAAACATATTTTAAGAATATGATTTGTGACAATCATTGCTACTGGGTGGATCATTGTTTCTAGTTGTTTTCACTTAAGGGAAGGTTTCCTTTAAAACCCAGTAACTGTACACTAGAATGTCTTGGTGTAACTAGTCATTCCAGGGTGATAGTCTTTAGTATTTTCTTTAGGTCCCTTAATTTAATTTTTTTCTTTTTTTATGGCTTGTGCTTTTTTTTAAGTCCCTTGTTGGAAATTCTTCTATCTCACAGTCATAAAAGCATTCTAAAAGTTTTAGAGCTTTGACTTTATCTCTTAAGCTATTAATACACCTGGAACTGAGTTTTTTGTATAATGTGATGTGTACAAAGTTCTTTTCATGAAAACAGAGAAATGTATCATATGTTTTATCAAAAATGTTGTACTCCTCAGCAATTGTTTATTTGTATCTCATGGAATTAGTCTGATTCATATCCGGTTCCTGATTCAGACATCCTATATAATAAAAGAGGTAATATAAAATTAACCCTCCCACCCTCACAAGATGGCTGCCTACGACCAGGCTGACAGAGGGGTTAGGGAGGGATGACCAAACGACTGAACAGCAGGCTGCATGGGGTGACCAGGTTGGTGGGGGGGCCATGAGGGGCAATCAGCCCAGCACGGGGGGGGGGGGGGCAAT
>PVJC01038594.1:0-17170 GCA_004026665.1 Murina feae | reverse complement strand
AGTTCTTTGCCCTCCTTTGCTAACAGGCATTTCACTCTATTTAGGCATTCCGTTCTACTTTATTTTTCCACCTTTACTAACAAATATGCCCTTTCTCTTGATGTTCACCCTCCCCCATCTTCCAGACTTCTCACTGCATTGTTCTCAGGAGCCTGTTAAACTATGCGCTCCTCCATGTGCTGAGGAAGGCTGTTCTCTGTACGGGCCCTGCCATCATTTCGAGTTCCAGTGGCTATTTTGTATTACCCAGTATTCCAATTTTCACCTTCCTCCTTTGGCCCCCTCTTCCTCGCACTGAACTTGACTCTGCTTTTCCTTTCTGTGCTCCTAGGCACCTGCAATTGTCTTCATTCTCACCCCACTTTCTGGGGGAGGGGGAGGGGGAGGGGGAGGGAGGATGGGGGCTGGGGTGCTTTCTAGCCTTTTATCTACTTGTCCTGACGTGTGTTTTCCCAGTTCCTTTGCCTGTGATTTTTCCTACTCCAGCATCATCTCAAGCTCCCTTTCCTCTTTGCCAATCAGTTCTCTCTTACCTTGCAAGATTATCTTGAGTGTCAGGAGGACAAGGCAGCAAGCACCTGTATTTCCCCAGCAGGACCTTCCCATCTGGTCCTGTTTGTTTTCTTACTGAAGTCATGTCGTATACATAGTTCTTCAATAAAGTGAATATCGATATTAATATAACTATTAGGCAGCATTTATCCAGTGCCCAGCAGTCTTCTGAGAGCTTTATGTGCAATGATAACATCAGTTCTCCTCACATCCCTGTAAGGTAGATACTATTACTGTCCCCATTTTACAGATGAGAAAAGGGAGGCTCAGAGTGGTTAGGTGATAGGCCTGGTTTCTCATGGCTGTGTGTGTGGTGGTGGAGCCCCTCTTCTCACCAGGTGACTGGGCTGTCTCACCAGAGGACCTTTTACACTCAGACACGGGATCAGCTTTGGAAATGAGGTCATTTCTTGCACGTTTTTCTTAGTCTGGAATTTTATACCAGTTGAATACAGAATGTTTCATCTGTAGGATGTCATATGGGGAAACCTAATGCCCACTGCCCCTCTGAAAGCCTGGGGACCTGCCTGGGCTGTCAGTTCCGGGTCACTTCCAGCCTGCTTTCCTGAGGAGGATGCGCTGCCCTCTCAGCCACAGGAAACCCAGAAGAAAGCTTCATAAAAGACCATTGCCAACCGCCTGCTTCTGTGCATTGAGAGTTCAGTTTCACTTTAGCTGGCCAGACCATTAGGGTCCCTCATAGCCTAGTGAGTTTATGAGTCTTGTTTATTTCTATTTCATTATATGATCTTAAACTGCCATGTTCTTCACATATTTCCTTTTAGTGTCCACCTTCCTGAAAATCGGAGGCAGGAATTTTTACTTTTGCAGACACTAAAGCAGAGTGTTGGTAAAGTTTTATACTTTAATAGCTGGAAGGAACCTTACGTGCCACAGGTGAGGAAACTGTACCCCCAAGAAATGGAGTGACGTATCTGAGGGAGAAACGTAGGACATTAGACCTGTACTTAGAGGCCTGTTCCAGCGCCCTTCAGCTAGTGCCTTGACCTCTCCGCCTGCTGCTTGAAGCAATGAACCTTCTTTCCCTTCCTTTCCCGAGCTCAGAGGCATTGGAAGGATTCATTTAGAATGGAAAGTGTCAATGGTTTCTCTCTCTCTCTCTCTCTCTCTCTCTCTCTCTCTTTTTGGTCTGAAAGCTAAACATTTTATAAAATGTTTGCTTTTGATACATGTAATAGCATAAATGGAACCATAAACTACAGTTGTATGAATTCAAATGTTTTAAAAAGACATATTTTTATTTCCAAAACACCAGGAAAGAACACCAAATGTACATTGCTTTCTCGAAGCAAATCATATAATACATGGCAGTTTGAAAATTAGTAACTGTAATATTTAATTATATTTTCCATTTGTGGAGAGAAGTGCATTAGTACAAAGCAATTACATGATTTTCTTCATCTCTGCATCTCAAAGGAAACAGCAGTGACGGGGAGAGCCTGTCAGGTTAGTGGCTGATGCTGTGCTGGCTCTGCTGTGCCCGCCCCCTTCTCTTGGATTCAGGCTCCACCCTTGCCCTCCTGATTCCCAGCTGTGCTGCTGCCTGTCTACTTAATCCCTTTCTGAAACCCTCTGGGAACCTGGGGGGTGTTGTTTACCCATGATGCTAATCTCAGTCCATATCAGCCTTTCTTGAGGGAATTAAACCCCAGTGCCCTAGTATATGTTGTGTGTAATTAACTTCACTCTTATGCCTAGAATGAGATGGGTGGTTTTGTACCATCCTTGGTAGAACTGGGGAAACATTTGCTCAAAGCATTGTCTGTACTCTGGTTCAGATGAAAATCATTATACAGATGAGCAAGTTAGGCTTCACTGCTCTCTTTCAGTTGAAGAAATAGAGGTTCAGGAATGTTGTTGTGGCCGAGCATGGCAGTAAGTGAGAAGACTGAGATTTGAACATAGGGCTGTCTGGCTCAGAAGACCACGCACTTCCACATGTCTCCCTGCTCTATAGCTTGTCACTCCTTCAGGGAGCAATGTTCCCACAGAGCCTTTTATATACTAGACTAGAGGCCTGGTGCATGAAATTCGTGCACTGTGCGTGTGGGGGGGGGTGTGTTCCCTCAGCCCAGCCTGCCACCTCTCACATGTTTAGAGCCCCCAGGGGTGTCCTACTGACAGCTTAGGCCCGCTCCCTGCTCCCCTTAGGGAGCGGGCCTAAGCTGCAGTCTGGCCTCCCTTTGTGGGAGGCAACCAGGCTAATCAGGGGAAGCCACCAGCCCCATCACCCCGCTGCTGCAGCCACTGCCAGTCACTACAGCCACCAAGGTGTTTTCATCAACATAGACTGCAGTCCCTTCACCATGAAGAAATGACAACTTTCTTTAGGCATTTTCAAGATGTGTCTTTCATAGGATATGACATTTCTTTCTTTTTTCTTATCCTCATCTGAGGATATGTTTCCATTGATTTTTAGAGAATGTGGAAGAGAAGGGAAAAACAGAGAGAAATATCAAAGTGAGGAACACTTTGATTGGTTGCCTCCTGCATATGCCCTGACTTGGGCCCCGGACAGGAAGGAGCTTGCAGCCTAGGTACATGCCCTTGGTCAGAACTGAACCCAGACCCTGCAGTCAGCAGGCTGAGGCATTATGCAGTGAGACAAACCGGCTAGGGCAGGATGACATTTCTTAGCCTTCCTGCTGTGGACCTTCATTTTTTTTCTCCGGGAGTGTGGTAGAAAAACCCTAGATCGCCTCTTTGGATTCTTATTACCCAAGTTACTAAGAATATTACCAATGGTGTACTGGGAGCTTAGCCAATGAGCGGTAAGAAAAGGTGTTTCCTCTGTAGTGCACTCCAGTCCCAGCTCCACCGCTGCCCAGGCCTATAACCTCTGCCTGAGGCTGCAGACCTGGGCAGAGGACCCCCTAAACCCCTAACACCGGCTTCACAGAACCCAGGCCTCTGTGATCACTGGCTCTGATCCTGCCCCCTGCCATCGCTGGCTCTGCCCTTGGCCCACTGGCAGCCTCTGGCTAAAGTTATAGGCCTGGGCAGGGCACCCACAGACCCCTGCTTTGTCGGCTCCACTGGTGCCCAGACCCCTATGATCACAGGCTCCGCCCCTGCCCCTCAGATCACTGGCTCTGCAGAGCCCAGGCCCCTGCAATCTCCAGCCTTGCCCCTACCCAGGCCTGAGACCTCGGCGCAGGCCTTATGCCTGGGTAAGGCACCCTCATACCCCTCCCATCACCGGCTCTGCCCCTGCCCCCTCCGATCATCGGCTTCACCCTTGCCCATGCCTGAAGCCTCTGGCGAAGGTCTCTGGCCTGGGCAGGGGACCCCTAGCCCCCTCTGATCTCCTGTTCTGCCCCTCGGGCCCCCTGCCTCCCCCGCCACCTGCCTGGCTAATAGGCCTGACCACTTCAGTGGTAGGGCTGAGCCGGACTGGGCACTGTCATCTTATGGCTATGGGGGTGGCCATCTTTGTGATGGAGTGATGCCTAATTTGCATATTACTCTTTTATTAGATAGGATGATTCCTTCTTGCTGGAATGAGACATGAGAGGAGGGGCCAGGCACTGTGAGCATGAGGCCTCACAGGAGTTCCAGGGCCAGTCTTCCCTCGGCCTCATTTCTGGTGCGGGTGGCGCTTTCTGGCTGGGAGAACACCGGGGAGCTGTGGCAGTGCCAGGAATGGAATGAAAATGGCATTTTCTTCTGCTACTGGATTGTGGCAACTTGCTGTGGTCAGGGTGTCAACATTTTTGGACCCTGGTAATGACCCATCCTATGGTCATGATGTTCAAATGTATTGCACATAGGAGTGTGACCTCATCTAACCAGAACGTTAAAGAACCTGGTTTCCTGGTCAGAAATAACCTCCGTTTGTTTCCCCTGTGGCAGGCCCACTGTCTTTGTGGAAGAAATGAAAGTTTACCATGGACACTTTAGCCCTCCAGATCTAGATGGAAACCTCCCTTCTCCGCCCCCTCCCCCCCCCCACACACACACAATCCTCACTCTGGATTCTGCAGTGGGATTGGGAATCTCTACGAGGGATCTGCACAGCTAACCTGGACGAGGGGCAGCCTTTCCTCTCAGCCCCCATTAATACTGAGGCAGAATTTCTTTCCTAGGATTGACAGGCTGTCCCTGGAGAAAAATAGAACACAGGTCTGGAAAGTGTCACAGAGGGAGACAGGCTGCAGGACACTGAGACCTTCGCTCACTCACCATCTGGGGCAGGTGCAAGGCGGGGTTGGGGGGTGGGGGAGTCTAGGATTTTATTGTCTTACAGCAGAGGGAATGGAAGGCCAGGAATGCAATGTGTTCCTAATATGGGAACTTTGACCACAGTCTTCCATAGAAATTATTGTTCTGTATAATAGGAACAGTGAGCAGTCTTGTGCTTGTGTGTTAAAATTGCAATTCAGTCCCATTAAGCAAGTTTCTGAGGTTAGGCCCTAATATTTACTAGTAGTCACCCTTATGATAGATAGAGAGAAAAATGAGTTCCTGGTCCTCAGACAACTGACATACGTACTTTGAAGCACATATGATTATATATTGGGACTCTATGGCCTAAAGAAAAGCAGCCTCTGCTTTAGAAATCTGCTCCATTTCTCCTCTTCCTGGTGGGGTGGAGTGCTTATATGTACACACTTACTGTGTACCTTTTATGTGCCCGGCCTTGTGCTAGATGCCAAAGTGGAAAGTAAACAGAAATAGCCCCTGTCCCCAAGAGGAGGTCACAGTCCTGTTTGGTGGGAGAAGTGCACAGCAAGTGTGTGGGTAGGGTGTTAGGGGAGCGCATGGAGCCCTAGGATCCAGGAAGGCTTCCTGGAGGAGGAGCTCACTACGGCTTCGGCTGAGTAGTAGCAGGCATGAGCGATTGGGGAAGGAGCTGGCAGAGGGAGGCATTTCAGCCTCTGGGAACAGGATAGGCAGAGGTGTGGAGAGTTGGTGAGTAGGGACCCTCCCAGAGCTGTGTGTGGCTGTCACTCCCCGCTCATCCTGTGTGACTGTTACAGTGTGCCGGGCAGTGCTTTTGAGTCGGCATCTTGGGGGCTTGTTAGAAATGCAGATTCTAGGACTCTCCCAGATTTACTGAATTTGCAGTTTGGGGTTAGGGCCCAGGAATCGTTATTTTAACCAGCCTTCCGCATGATTTTCATGCACACTAAAGTGTGAGAACTGCTGCTCTAGAGCGAGAGCTTTCCAGGAACCCTAGACAGCCCCTCCCTCTGTGGCGACATGATAATCTTTTCAGAGAACGGTAACTGTTCCTAGCTGGTTGGGCTGGGGAAGGTCTTCCTTGTGGTGATAGCCACCGCTTTTCTTGTACTTCTTCGCTAGTGCACATCTCACAGCTTCTTTGCCCTCCTCACTCATTTCATTACAACCTAGTGATTTATGTTAGTTCTACAACACTTCCACCTGACATGATTTCTTAGTGTTTGGCAGCAGTCAAATAACCCAGGTTCACACCCCAGCTCTGTGTCTTGCCAGCTGTGTGATTGTGGGAAGAAATTAGCTTTTCTGTGCCTCAGTTGCTTATCTGAAAAATGTAGATAGTAATAGTACCCATCCCTTAAGTTTAATTTTTTTTAAATATACATTTTTATTGATTTTAGAGAGGAATGAAGAGGGGGAGAGAGACAGAAACATCAGCACACCCCCAACTGGGGATCGAACCCATGGTCTGGGCATGTGCCCTGACCAGGAATTGAACCGTGACCTTCTGGTTCATAGGTCAACGCTCAATCACTGAGCCATGCCAGCCAGGCAGCATTGGAATTTTAAAAATATTTCTAGGCGCAGTAAAGTTTGGGAACCACTGAGCTGGTGAGAGGATGAAATGAGTCGATTCTTGTGACATGCTTAGAAGAGTGCCTAGTACATAGTGAGTGCTTAGACTGAGTCCAAGGGCGGAGGCTCTGATGGTTTTGGTGGTGGGAGGAGGAGAAAGTGGCGCCACTTTTGTTCATTGCCTGTTGGTTTGGAGATCTCCTGGTTTCATCTTTTTTTGTGAGAGTTGGGAGGTGAAAGAGCCCTAATGTGGTAGATGTCCATATCTAATTCTCTATGCAAAGATGCAGAAGATCATGCCATAAGCAGCACACAGACCCTCTTCTCCCACACCAGGCTGGCCTTCCCAGCACCAGGCACCTGTTCCCGAGCTCTGACAGGATTTGTGGAATGTAACCAGGTTCTAAAATCGCGATGTCTGAATGCTTCACAGTGTGGATGGGAATGGGGATGGGAGTTGGGCGTCCTAGTACCTGCTCTAGTCTGTTATTGTACCTAAAAGCTAGTTTTCAAATACACAGTACATCCCTCGGCCTGGTCTCTCTTTGTTTGGCACCTGATCTATCTTTTAAGAATCTAAATTCATCGTGTTATAAAATGCATATTCTGTTATTGGAAAGAATGTATAATCTTTTTGCATACCTTGCCCTGTCACACGTACTCATTCAACCTTCATTCATTGTTTTATGAATTCAACAAGTATTGATGAGCACCTGCTTTGCACCAAACACGGAGCAAGCAATTTTACCCCTTCTTTTCAAGTGTGTCTGTCTCTCGGTCAGCATGTATGAAATATTTCTTTTGGTTCCAATTTGTAACTGCAGCTTTCGCTATACCTGTCTCTTTTGGTGACATAATTACCCAACCTTTAATAATAGAACATCTGAAGGACATTTTTCATGTTGATTTCATGGGCCTTCTTTGAACCCTACTGAGATTAATTAAATCAAACCCCCATGCAACGATTATATCCCAACAAGATATTAAAATCCAGTTTGCCCAGGAACAGCCATGTAATCCATAGTTTGTACCTTTAGAAGCAATCTGTGATCCAGTTTAAATGCTGGGGGTTTCTAATTTGGTTTAGTCCAGACTCAGTCCTATAGTATGGCCAAATTAGTTAAGTAAAGGAGAAATTGGTGAATTCGTATCTCGAGTTTACGATTTATTCTCTTTCTGTGGAAAAGTGAGGTGATGTTTTTGGTTTTGTGTTTTGCTGTGCAGGGCTTGCGAGTAACTGATGCTTGCTATTGAAATGTGTGTTGCAAATGGAGATAATTGATTCACTATATTTGTTCTGCTGCCTGTTTACGAAGTGAAAATCTACCACTGAGGAACCTTGTATGGCCAGTGCACAAGTGGCTCAGTATTATGGTAAAGACTAGCCTCCATTGTGTGCTCTTACCATTGTCACTCTCGCTACCCGCAGACTGAATAGGCTTTAGAAATACAGGCCTTCAAAGGAATTGCCTTTGCCTAAATGTTCCATGGATCCTTCTGAAATAACATCCCCCAAACCCTCATTCCAAATAATATATATTCAAAAGGATTACATAGTTAAAGTAAGAAAACTTAAGAATGCCTTTTAATTTTTAAAATTAACAAATCATTGAAAATACATTAAGAAAAGGAAGCAAAATAATCTTTAAAATGGTATGTTTTACGATCTGCCAGACCCGCTTTCTATGCTTTTTCTACCTTTCACTTTTCTGACACAAATCTGAACTCCCCAGAGTGGATTGCTTGGCTCGTCGCACTGAACAGCCTGCTTGTTTTGTGCAGTAGAGGTCAGCTCTGGCACTAGAGTGTCTCTTTCTGTGTCCTTACGCCACTCTGTCAGGACTGCGGTGTGCTGCGCTTCCCAGAAAAGGGATGGGTACTTTGCTCTGTTTTGTGCCAGCTCCGTTTCTTGGCCATCATCTGTTGATGTGGGTTGTGTGTGTGTGTGAGGTGGAGGCAGAGTGATAGGCCCTGTCGTACATCAGTATGACGTGGAATGAGATGCTAACACAAGTTGAGCCTTGGACTCCTGGCCTCACTCAGTAAATGAGACAGTGGAATTCTGAATAAGAAAATGACAGTGCCCTGGGCTGGGTGGCTCCGCTGGTTGGAGTCTCATCCTGTATACCCGAAAAGGTTCCTGGTCAGGGCACACACCTGGGCTGTAGGTTCGATTCTTGGTCAGGGCATGTATAGGAGGCAGCCAATCGATGTTTTTCTCTCACGTTGTTGTTTTTCTCTTCCTTCCTCCCTCCCTTCCTCTCTCTCTAAAATAAATATATATGTCTCCAGGTAAGTATAAAAATAAAAATTAAAAAAAATGACAGCTTCTTTAAACATTTAGTTTTCAATGACAAGTCATGGCAAGGTGTAAGCAGACTGAATTATAAACTTGAAGCCGTGGAATCAGGATGACTCGGGGTTATAGTCGTATTTCCAACTGCTGTCCTCACCAGCGAACATTGGTCTAAGCCAATGGTTCTCAACCTTCCTAATGCTGCGACCCTTTAATACTGTTCCTCATGTTGTGACCCCCAACCATAAACTTATTTTCGTTGTTACTTCGTAACTGTAATTTTGCTACTGTTATGAATCGTAATGTAAATATCTGATATGCAGGATGTATTTAGGCGACCCCTGTGAAAGGGTCGTTTGTCCCCCAAAGGGGTCGCGACCCACAGGTTGAGAACCGCTGGTCTAAACAGTTGCTCAGTGTTGAGCCATCTGAAGGCATAACACCATCTCAGACTCAGCTCTTGAGATGCCATGTGTCCAGCTGGTGCAAGTCATGTTGGCTCGTGGATAATGCTGATGCTCATTTGTTCATAAACACAGGTGTGGTCTGATCAGGTGAGACACTGTTGCTTAGCACATGCTTACAATGTCCAATCTCGACAGTAATCCAGGCAGTGCTTACCTCATTTCTTCCCTTGCTAGTCTCACCTCTTATTTGATCTCTGTTGGATGGGGGAGACTGATGAAGCTTAACCTCCTGTAGACTTTTCTTTCCAGGCTAGAATCTTCTGCTTCCACAAGGTGGGGCCCAGGAGAAGTGAGAGGGTATGTGTGCTCCATCAGTCTCTGTCTGCTGATCTGCTGCAGACCACCTGTGCTTCTTGTGGCTCCAACCAAAATTAGGAAAAATACCCAGGCTCAGGGAATGCTGTCTGCCTTCCTGCTGATATAGAGGGACTCTCGTAGGAGGAAGCAAGAACTGTTTCTGCTTTTCCTAATCTTATTTCTAATCACACCCCTTATACAAAGTGCCTACTTACTCTAATGGGTGCTGATCCTGAAGCCTTCAAGCAGTAAACAGAAGTGAGAACACTCTAGCATTCCAAGGTCAATGCTTGCAGGTGGATAGGTCAAGCCATGTGATCCTGCTGCCACTGCCTGAATATATCTGATTTGGCAGGCCAGCTTTCATTTTCATACTCATGCATCCGAGGGAAGTTTATTACATGGGCTATTTTCAAACCTGCTGAGATTAATTAAGTCAAGCCCCATGCAACAATTATTCTAAAGCACCGTGGCTTATTATGTTTCAGAGCATGCTGGATGACTGAATTTAAATTGTTCAAGTACGTGATAACATTTTTGTTGACTTCCTGCTACAGGAGCCTAACATCCTTTTACTTTTGTGGGTGGATTCTACTAATTTCTTGTTTTTGTTTTCTGCTGGGATGGGGAGTCTGAAGGAAGAAGGAAACGCCTATTGCAGCAGGACAGGACGGTTTTCTAGGCTTTCCTAGAAAGTTCTCTGTAGGCGCCAGGTCTTACTCTCTACACAATACACCTGTTTTTCTCGGGTTGGGGATTTTCAAGAACGCCTAGTGCTAATTGGAACACTTTCCTTTAAGATAAAGATAGTGGGTATCTGTGCACATCAGCCTGAGATAAACAGAACACTGTGAAAGGAGGCCTGGTTCAGCAGCAGGGCGCCTGGGTCCTTGTCCTTCTGAGCTTGCGCACTTCCAGGTCAACTGAAAAGCCTGGGAAGCACTTTAGCCATTATTGACAAAGGATTTAAAACGAAACAAAACAAAACAAAACTCTCTAAAGCCCATGTTTGTATTCCTCTGTGATTGTTTTAAAGAGAACTGGATCATGCAGTGACCAGATACTACATGTGCCTGGTTATTGAGTCTTTCTTTTCCTTATACAAACTCATTCCTGCAGGATTCAAAAAGAATTAGCTTGAAACACATTGCTCACGGATTTTCAGTTGGAAGACGTTTCCTCATTGGGGGGAATCCCATAGCTACCACTTTGAAAGAGTGAAGAATTCAGACTTTGTCAGGATCCACTTACTCTCTGGGTGGTTTCAGATTTCCAGGGAAGTGGCTGTTGTGCCATCTGAGTGCATTGCCGACTGTCTGCCTCATGTAGTCATGCTGCCACTTGGCAAGAGGCAGAGGAAGTTGGTGAAGTGGTGGCTTTCATCTCAGAACTTGCAGAGCAGATCTGACAGCACTGCTGCTTCCATGTGGAGGATGGGGCACAGAGAATTGAGCTGGGAAGGCTGTGCCACTGATATAGCTCACACATGGTCTTAGAATTACAGAGCATCCTACTTCTCCCACAGTCGGAGGCAGATAACCGTGGGAATGTTGAAGACTTAGGTGAATGGTTTCAAAGGAAGTGATATAGATGGCTGATAATTATCAATGACTTAATAGGGAGGGGCCACCACACATGCTTGCTGGTGCATGACTGGGTAATCAGCCCTGGAATTCAGACAGATTTCTGGCACTAAGCCCTAGGTTCTATTATTGAATGTATCTATATCATTTGTGAGGTTTGGATATTCCAGAGAAGATCTCTTTCACATAATTTTGAACTTCCAGTTTAAAGGCATACCTCAGTCCTGGTATAAGACACAGCAATGCTGTGTATGTAGACTGATTTATTAGCTGGAGTAATGTTGGTAAAAGTCAACATCTGTCACAGAAGAGGCAAGAGTAGGCAAAAGAAGAGAGTGGGGATTTGAGTGTTAACACTTTGTAATCGGGCATTTTCCCACCAAATCGCGTCGTAACGCGGGACTTTTTTGACATTTTCTCGCCAAAATTAGGCTTTCCGTAAAATATTCCTATCTTTCGATCTATTTGATATTTTTCTATGAAACTTTCAGTGTTTTAGTTTAAAAAGGTCTCTATTTACTTCGCAAAATATGTGTTATTGTATTTATTATGTACACAAAATTACTACATTCTAGGCAAACATAAAAAACACTCGTTCACAATCAAAATAATTTTATTTATACAAAATTACAATATTTTTTAGAAATTTTCAACAGGTCTTATAAAAAAAAACTATAACCTAATGGTGCTTCACTGTGTAGTAGCATTCGAAACACTTTCCTTTGTGCAGGGGTACATTACAAAACTTGCACATGTACCGTGTTTCACTGTGTAGTTTATGAGCGGCACACACACGACAACGACGTAAAACATTTTTATTTTTGCCGGTTCCAACTAGAGGTTCCAATGTATGTTTCCTCATGTCCATTGACAATCTCCCTGGTGGATCCGATTTTACTCGTTTCCTGCAAAAAATGTGTTAAGACAATATACTCTAATAAAGGAGTAATATGCAAATTAACCATCACTTCGAGACACCTAAGCCATGCCCACCAGCCAAGCCATGCCCACCAGCCAATCAGAGCAGCTGTATGCAAATTAGCCCAGCCAAGATGGATACCGGCAGCCACAGAGCTAGAGCAAAAAGTTCCGTTGCAACTGCCTGCCTAGGCCAGCTAGGCCTCCACTCACATCAACAGTGTTTCAATTATGGAAGCCACGGAACTGAAGCAAATGGAAGGCTTCATCGCCTGCCTAGGCCTCGGCTCACGGCAACAATGTTTCAATTATAGAAGATAAATAAACCCCAGAAACCTGCTTCCAGTCAGCCTCTCTGGGACGTTGGGTCAATGGGAGCTGTGGGCAGCCTTACAACGGCCCTCAGCCCCTCACCCAGGCTGCCCAGGCACCCCAGTAGGGACCCGAACCCTGAAGGGACTGTGGGCAGCCTTACAACGTCCCTCAGCCCCTCACCCAGGCTGGGCAGGCATGCAACAGGGACCTGAACTCTTAAGGGGCTGTGGCCAGCCTGAAAATGGCCCTTAGCCCCTCACCCAGGCACCTCAGTAGGGACCTGAACCCTGAAGGGGCTGTGGGCAGCCAGAAAATGGCCCTCAGCCCCTCACCCAGGCTGGCCACACCCACATGGGATGAGGGTTCCCACTGGAAGGCTTGGCCAGCCTGCAAACAGCCATCAGCCCCTCACCCAGTCTGGCCAGGCATGCCAGCAGGTGGACATCCCCCGAGGGGTCCCAGACGGCGAGAGGGCATAGGCAGGGCTGAGGGCCCTCCCCCCACCCTGAGTGCACAAATTTTTGTGCACTGGGCCCCTAGTATACATATAATTGTGTCATGAAGAGTTTAAAATTCTGCTTTATTTTTATTAAACTGTATTTTAGTAGTGGTAGATTGACAGTTGTAGATGCACATGCAGGATTAGCACAATATTTACATGACATAGTAGTACAGTATCACAACTAGGACATTGATATTGATCTAGTGAAGACACATTTCCATCACCACAATATTCTTCACATTGTCCTTTTATAGCCAAACTCTCTTCCCTCCTGTCTGCCCTTCTTCCTTTATCTCTGATAACCACTAATTATTTCTTCATATAATTTTCTTATTTCAAAAATGTTATAAAATTGGAATTGTATGATATGTTGGGATTGACTTTTTCATTTAGCATAATTCTCTGAAGATAATAGTCCTTTTTAAAGATATTTGGCTTGCAAATATGTTCTCTGACTCTAATTGTTTATTCAGCCTCTTAAAAGGGTCTTTTGAGGAACAAAAGTTTTTTTATTTTAATGATGCCCAGTTTATTGACTTTTCCTTTTATGAATCATGCTTTTGGTGTCAAATCTAAGAACTCTTTGCCTTGCCCTGAATTCTAATTTTTTTTCTTCTTCTAAAAGTTACATAGCTTAAAATTTACATTTAAATCTACGATCCATTTGAGTTAATTTTTGTATAAAGTGTGGGAGTTAGGTCATGGCTTTTGTTTGTTTGTTTGTTTGTTTTTGCCTATGAATGTCTTAACTGCTTCAACACTTTTTTTCCATTCAGTTGCTTTTGCACCTTTGTCAAAAATCCGTTGGCATACTTATGTAGGTCTGTTCCTGAGTTCTCTTTTCTATTTTATTGAGCTGTGTCCATTCCTCAGCCAATATCAAGTCTTGATTGCTATAGCTATACATAACTCTTTTAAAAAATATATATTTTATTGATATTTTACAGAGAGGAAGGGAGAGGGATAGAGAGTTAGAAACATTGATGAGAGAGAAACATAGATCAGCTGTCCCCTGCACACTCCCTACTGGGGATGTGCCTGCAACCAAGGTACATGCCCCCGACTGGAATCCAACCTGGGACCTTTTAGTCTGCAGGCTGATGCTCTATCTGCTGAGCCAAACCAGTTAGAGCTATAACTCTTAAAATTAGTAGACTGATCATCTCACTTTATTCTTCTTTTTCAAAATTATTTGAACAGTTCTTGGCCACTTCCCTTTCTATAGTAATTATAGAATATCATATATTTACAAATATTTTTTTTTTTTGCTGGAATTTGGGAAAGAATTGATGTCTTTACTATGTTGAATCTTCTGATCAGGAAACATAGTAGTCCTCTGTATATTTTTCATCAGTATTGTGTAGTTTTTAGCATGTAATTCCTGTACGATTTCTGAGATTTATAACTAAGCATTTAATTTTTTAAAATTGGAAATAGTATTGGCTTTTTAATTTCAGTGTCCACATGTTCATTGCTTGAACATAGATATACAATTTTTTTTTGTATATTTAGTTTGTATCCTGCAACTTTGTAGATCTCATTCATTAATTCTAGGAGTTTTTTGGTAAATCCTTGGTATTTCCTATGTAGACAATTATGTCATCTGAAAATTAGTGATGGTTTAATCTCTTCCTTTTCAAGCTTTATGTCTTTTATTATTTTTTTGCTTATTGCACTGGTTAGTGTTAGCACTGCATTGCTAGAATGAGAGCAGTGAGAGCAAACATCCTTGCTTCTTGTTCTTAGTCTTGGTGGGGGTAAACATTCCATCTTTTGTCATTAAATATAATGTTAGCTGCAGGCTTTTGGTAGATGCTTCTTATCAAGTTGAGGAGATTTGAGAGCTTTTTAAATGATGAATGGGTATTGAATTTTATTAAATCTTTTTTTTCTATTAATTGATATGATCATATGTGATTTTTCTTTTTTAGCCTATTAATGTGGTAGATTATTTGATTAATTTTCTACTAATGAATGAGTCTTCAATCCTTGGAATAAACCAAAATGGAATAAACACCACTTGGTCATGTGTATAATTATCTATAAAGGCCTGGTGCACAAAAATTTGTGCACCCGGCGGGGGCGGGGGGGTGGTGGCGTCCCTCAGCCTGGCCTGTGCCCTCTCACAATCTGGAACCCTCAGGGGATGTCCACTTGCTGGTTTAGGCCCACTCCCCGGGTGATTGGGCCTAAGCTGGCAGTCAGACATCCCTCGGGCAACCTGGAACCCCCCGGGGGCCTGTCCACTTGCCAGCAGAGAGCAGGCCTAAGCTGCAGTCGGACATCCTTAGTGCTGCTGAGGAGGCAGGAGAGGCTCCCACCACCACTGCTGTACTGGCAGCCATCAGCCTGGCCTGTGGGAGTGCATTGACCACCAGGGGCAGCTCCTGCATTGAGCGTCTGCTTCCTGGTGGTCAGTGTGTGTCATAGTGACCAGTCATTCCCAGTTGTTCTGCTGTTAGGGTCAATTTGCATATTACCCTTTTATTATATAGGCTAGAGGCCTGGTGCATGGGTGGGGGCTGGCTGGTTGCCCTGAAGGGTGTCCTGGATCAGGGTTGGCAAGCCGCTGGGGTGCCAGGCCAGCCCAGGTGAGTGGCTGATGGCCATTTGTAGGCTGGCCACATCCCCTTCAGGGTGGAGGTCCCTGCTGGGGTGCCTGGCCACCCTGGGTGAGGGGCTGAGGGCCGTTTTCAGGCTGGCCAAGCCCCCCAGAAGGGACCCTCACCCCATAAGGGTGTGGCCATCCTGGGGGAGGGGCTGATGGCTATTTGCAGGCTGGCCACAATCCCCAGTGACCCAAGCTTCCAGCAAGGCTGGCTGGAAGCAGGTATCTGGGGTTTATTTATCTTCTATAATTGAAACTTTGTTGCCTTGAGCGGAGGCTATAGCCTGTCTGGGCAGGCAGCGTCCTCCATTGCCAGGGCAACAAAACCTCCTTTTTGCTCTAGCTCTATAGCTGCCGACTGCCATCTTGGTTGGGTTAATTTGCATATAGTCGCTCTGATTGGCTGGTGGGTGTGGCTTGGGATGTAGTAGAGTGACACAATTAGCATATTACTCTTTTATTAGATTATATATAAAAGCCTAAGTGACCAATCGACTGTTCAACTGGTAGCTATGACACACACCAAGCATCAAGGGGTAGATGCTCAATGCACAGGCATGGAGACATGGAACAGACTGATGAATCTTAGATGGGAATGGGCAGGGGGGAGGCAGGAAGAGATTAACTAAAGATCTTATATGTATAGTAGAGGCTCAGTGCACAGATTCATGCACTGGTGGGGTCCCTCGGCTTGGCCTGAGAGGATTGGGCCAAATCTCTGCACTGGGCCTCTGACATCTCCTGAGGGGTCCCTGATGCGAGAGGGTGCAGGCCAGACTGAGGGACCCCATGGTACACAAATCTGTGCACTGGGCCTCTAGTTTTTATATATTGCTTAATCCCATTCTATTTTGCCAAACATTTTTGTGTCTATATTGGTCTGCACTTTGTTTTGATACCATTTTTATCTGGTTTTGGTATCATGGTAATAATAGCTTTATTGGTTTGTGGTATGTTTTTTTTTTCTTCAGAGAGAGTAAGGGGGAGAGAGAGAGAGAAACATTGATTAGATGTCTCCCATATGTGTCCCAACCAACCCCCAACCTGGGCATCTTCCCTGAAGGGGATCAAACTGCCACCTCTTAGTGTACAAGACAAGGCTGCAACCAACCCAGCCACACCCGCCAGACTGGTAATAATCTACTCTAATAAAAGAGTAATATGGAAATTAACCATTACTCCAAGACATCTAAGACATGCCCACCAGCCAAGCCATGCACACCAGCCAATCAGAGCAGCTGTATGCAAATTAACCCAGCCAAGATGATGGAGGCCAGAGCTGGGATACTTGCGTTGCAGCCATGGCTACCACACAAGCATCCCGGCTCTGACCACTCCAGGTCTGTTGGAGACGCAGAAGTCAGGGAAGACAAAGAAGTCCGGCTCCAGTGCCTGAGGCTGGCTTCACCCGGGAGATGAAGAAGCCGCCTGCCCTGTGATCCAGGCCACAGCTGGCGGAGAAGCCTCCCACCTGCGGTCCAGGGAACACGGAGAAGCCCAGCCCAGTGCCTGACGCTGGCTGCAGCCTTGGAGAAGCCGCCTGCCCCACATCTGCCCACCCCATGTCCTCGGGAAGACTGAGAAGCCGGGCCCCAGTGCCTAGGACTAGCTTCGGCCGGTAGATGAAGAATCATCACAGCCTGGGAAATGAAGAAGCCTCCTGCCCCACATCTGCCCACCCCATGTCCTCGAGAAGACTGAGAAGCTGGGCCCTAGTGCCTGAGGCTGACTGCAGCCTAGGAGACCAAGAAGCCGCCTATCCTGTGATACAGGCCTCAGCTGCTGGAGAAGCCGCCCACACTGCCTCACAGGGGACATGGACAAGCTGCCCACCTGTGGTCCAGGGGAGACAGA
>PVJC01038593.1:5662-16785 GCA_004026665.1 Murina feae | reverse complement strand
GTGAGAAAGACATATCGATGGGTTGCCTCCTGCATGTAAGAACCCAGACCTGGGATCGCACCTGCAACCGAGGTATGTGCCCTTGATCGGAATCGAACCTGGGACCCTTCAGCCCGAGGGCTGACACTCTAGCCACTGAGCCAAACCGGCTAGGGTCAGAGGTCTCTTTTACATCTCCCTTCCTGATGGAGGCACCTGCTGGGTGGTAAAACTCCACTCCACTTTTTCTTCCTTCCCAGGTCGCACCTGCAGTCCTTTCAAGGTCACCTTGAGCTCCGCGCCCCAGCAGGCAGTAGAGCACCCCCTGTACCTACTGCTCCTTCATTCCTTGAGTCTGCAGGGCCCTCCAGACCTTCTGCTCCATGCTGTCTACTGACGTCACTGGCTGCGCCTGCAGCCGGATGCTACCAGGGCCATGTCAGTTTCTGTCCTATTTCACCCACGGCCTGGCTGGCTGCTGCCCGCTGAGGGCAACTTCAGCTAGGAGTGCTCTCCAACAAGCAGTGGGGCCTGGGGAATTGTCCCTCTGCAGCGGCTTCGCAGTCTGGGGCCCATTTTAATGGGAATTTTCTCAGCGTAGGGGTTCGCACCATGGGGAGAGTGGGTATCTCGTACACCCACCTGTGGCCCAGGCCTCCGGTTTGATGTCTCCCCCCCATTCAAAGGCCCTGGCACATTAAGCCTGACCTTCTTCCAGGCTGCAGGGGAGCAGCATCTACCCCTTCTCTCTGGAAGCTTCCATGTGAGTGCCAACACCTGAGCTGCCACCCTCTTCCTGGATCTGACACGTGACCCCCAGGCCACCAAAGCACAGCTTTCAGCCTTTCTTTCTTGGCCCCCACATAGCACCCTTTCTTTCTTTTTCTTTTTTAAAAAATGTTTTTATTGATTTTAGAGAGAGGGGAAGGGAGAGGGAGAGGGAGAAACAAGCATGACAGAGAATCATTGATCGGCTGCCTCCTGCACGCCCCCTACTGGGGATTGAGCCTGCAACCTAGCATGTGCCCTGATGGGGAATCTAACCGGCAACCTCTTGGAGCATGGGACACCACTCAACCACTGAGCAACACTGGCCAGGGCATCGCTTTCTTTCTTGGTGTTCCATGAACACCTATTGCTTCTTTAAGGTTCTGTTCTTTTTTGGCTACCATTTCTAAGTGTTTGTAGTAGGAAGGATCAGCTTAGTCAATCATGTTGTTAATTAAAAGCCTTATTTTCCAATTAGGCTATTGCTTTTAATATACTAGAGGCCTGGTGCACGGATTTGTGCACCGGTGGAGTCCCTCAGTCTGGCCTGCAGGGATCGGGCCAAAACTGGCTCTCCGACATCTCCCGAGGGGTCCCGGATTGCAAGAGGGCGCAGGCCAAGCCAAGGAACCCCATTGGTACACAGATGCACTGGGCCTCTAGCATGCATATAAGATCTTTGGTTACTCTCTTCCCGCCCTCCCACCTCCCCCCTGAAATTCATCAGTCTGTTCCATGTTTCCATGCCAGTTGTTTCCACTCCTATGTTGAGCATCTGCCCCCTGGCGGTCCGTGCACATCATAGCTACTGGCCAGTCAGACAGTCAGCTGGTTGCTTAGGCTTTTATATATGTAGATTTTTATTGATTTCAGAGAGGAAGGGAAAGGGAGAGTGAGACAGAAACATCAATGATGAGAGAGAATCATTGGCTGCCTCCTGCACGCCCCACATTGGGGATCGAGCCTGCAACCCAGGCAGTGCCCTTGACTGGAATCAAACCCAGGACCTTTCAGTCCACAGGCTGATGCTCTATCTACTGAGCCAAACCAGATAGGGCTAGGCTATTGCTTTTATAATCAGAAAAAAAAAAAACCTTACTAAAAACTCAAGGCATATTCTTTGCTGAAAACAAATACAAGTGTAAGAATTTCGTTTCTCTCACAAGTGATGACATGTTGACAAAGAGGATAGCGTTCTGCTCCGGAGGCGAAGCCTGCTGCTACTTACTTGCTCATTTGCAAAATAAAATATCAAGTCATTTCGAACACGTTTCCTGATCTGAGGCACAGGAACAGGGAGACGCCATCAGCACATGCAGACACCTGCCTGCTGTAGCCCGTGCCTACCTTTTGGCTCCGCCCGCATCCGGGGACACGATGATACAATTCCTCCAATCTGAGATGTTCTCCCGAATCCACTGCAGGACCGCGGGCTCCGCATACAAGTTATCCACAGGGATGTCAAAGAAGCCCTGCAGGAGAGGTGGTGTCAAGGGCATGCCTTTTGAAAAGATGATCTTTGATAAATAAAACCTGAATTTTTAAAAATCTATTTATTATTGATTTCAGAGAGGAAGGGAGAGGGAGAGAGAGAGAAACATCCATGGTGAGAGAGAATCACGGATCGGCTGCCCCCTGCACGCCCCCTACTGGGGATCGAGCAACCCGGGCATGTGCCTTTAACTGGAATTGAACCTGGGACCCTTCGGTCCGCAGGCCGATGCTCGATATCCACTGAGCCACACTGGCCAGGGCTAAAACAATTTTTTTATCCAAAGGAAGCCTAATCAACAGACTCCCTTTTCTTCATTTTAACAGAATTAAATCAAAAGACACTTATGTTCCAGGAGCATATTCCAGTCCCATCTGTTTCCTGTGGGGACACTTCTATCACCTTCTGATTGCCTCTATTCTCAGGAATACAGAACAGGTGCAGCGCAGTGGGGGAGGTTTGTTGCTTAAGTTCCTTCTAATAAGCTACACACACTTCACCCTTATTATATCACAGAGCAGGCACAGGACACGTGGGCCGCTTGCTAGATGAAGGAACTAAGTGATGAAGAGGTTAACAAACGTACATTATGACTCTGCCATTCTCGTGATTTTCCCAGAGTTGAGATGGAATTAGAGCATTTGCTATCAGGAAGACATTGCCACTCCTCCAGAACGGTGGGAGACACGGGGTGCTGGAGATAGTGATACCAGCATGAAATTATATTTCCAATTCAGCGAAGGTGGTAAGCCAAGAGAGTCGCCATAGACAAGCTCCAACATAAGTCACGTTACCTCCTTCAGAAATGAGTTACCTTAACAGTTAGGATTTAAGCACTTGCATTAAGCCCCCCATCACAACCGAGGGCAGGAAAGAAAATGCCAGAACCTGGATCTGAGAGGCATGCAGGTCCATGGTGATGATGTGGTCTGCGCCAGCGACCGAGAGCATATTGGCCACAAGTTTCGCAGAAATCGGAGCACGACTCTAAAACACAAAGACATGGACGTTATAACAGGAAAAGAGACGGCTACCTTCAGATTCCTCCCACAAGCTTTCCATGAGAAAGCTAAGTCACAGCTGATTTATAACATGGTCATAAAGAAAATGAACAACAATCTGAAACTATTAAATTATTTTGTTAATAATAATGAAGAAAACTACATGTTTTAACAACAAAAAATATTCATCCCATTCAGTTCACCCAACATTTACTGTTTATATATACTGTCGCAAAACAATGTGCTTGACACTGGGTATAGAGAACAAATGTCACCCAGCCGGTGTGGCTTTGTGGTTCAAGGTCAATCTATGAACCGGGAGGTCCCGGCTCAATTCCTATTCAGGGCACAGGCCCGGGTTGTGGGCTCGATCCCCAGGGGAGGGTGTGCAGGACTCAGCAGATTAATGATTCTCTCTCATCATTGACGTTTCTCTCTCCGTCCCTCTTCCGTCCTCTCTGAAATCAATAACAATATTTTTTAAACGTCAAAGAAGCCAATAATTAAACTGTGCAGTGCGATAGCATAATTTGAATAATTCAAATCGTGACAAGTGTGTAGAATATGTGTCCAGAGAGACAGCAAGGACATCAAGCATGAAGGACATCAAGTTTAAGGAGGCTGGTTGTCAGAGGCCCTCTGGGGAAGCCGCTTGTAAGGCTGGCAGAGGCAGGGAGAAGAGTGTTCCAGGAAGAGCAGCAGCCTGTGTGACATCACCCAGGCTCACAGATCACATCCAGGAACTGAACGAAGTCCAATGTGGTCACAGGCAGTGGCCCAGGGGAGAGTGTAAACGCTGGCCAGCCGGGGAGGCAGGGCTACCCCTCAACCCCCCCACCCCCACCCCCAGCACAGCCCTGAAGGCCAAGGCCAGCTCCTGAAGAAGAGTTTATGTTGTGCAGCTGGGAGCTAATGTTTAATGTTACAAATTAAACAAAAAACAGGCAGGAGACAGAAGCTCTCAAGATGATTAGCAATATAACATTTAGAGAAGCAGATGCATTGTGCTTTATGGACTGTGTATCCTTCTTAAAGTGACCTGACTTCTCCAGTTGATGACGCGGCCACGTCATAAACTATGGACAATCACTCTGTCCACATTTAAAAAATCCAAGAGACTAAACAGACATAATTAGACCTAGAAAAAAAGTCCAGCATTTTGTTGTAAACAATAGTATTCCTATTAACAGCCACAAAAAAGAAACATAAGCTTAAAAGATTCATTCAAACTTACACACTGTTACATGGCAATTATAATTCAATAAAGCTGAAAGATACTTCATTCACAAGAGTAAAAAAAAAAAATCAGTAATCCCTGCTAAGTACACACACATGCGCACACACATGCAGTATATTCATGCAAAAATACACAGACAGGAATTACATCACAATGTTAACAGATAGTTTGTATTTTCTCTAATACACCATTCCTTTTTTCAGAAAAAGAAACATTACTTTAAAATAATATAAATATATATACAAACACAATTATTTTTTACACACAAATTGGAGAATATGTGCCAAAATATTAATAGGAGATGCTTCTAGATAGTGAGATTACGGGAAAATTATTTTTGTCATTTTAAAAATTTTTTTCAACGTTTTCAACTAACTACATATCATTCAAGTCTTCACTGTTTACTCCCCTGTTCTGTTCCACGGTCAGCCTGGCTCTCGCTACTGAGAGCTGGTCCTCCAAGCACGTGCCTCTGCCACTTAGGTGCCCCCTGCACTGTGCCCACGGCTTGCTCTCCCTCTTTGGGGGCCACTTCCGTGCTGTCTACACCCTCACACCTGCCACCCCTCCACTCCACCCCATCTTTGCTGAGCCAATGTGTTTGATCTCCAAATCTGGTTAATATCTCCTGTAAGGCACTCTGAGGATGCCGGAAAGAAATGATCTATTCCTTCTAAAAGGACAGGGCAGCCCTAGCTGGACTGCCTCAGTAGATAGAGCGCCAGCCTGTGGACTGAAGGGTCCTGGGTTCAATTCCAGTCAAGGGCATGTACCTTGACTGCAGGCTCAATCCCCGGCCCTGGTTGGGGCGAGTATGGGAGGCAACTAATCCATGTGTCTCTCACATCGATGTTTCTCTCTCTGTCTCTCCCCGGCCCTTCCACTCTCTCTCTCAAAAAAAATAAATCATTCAAAAAATAAAATTGATAATCAATATATCCTTTCTAAAACATAAACAAATAAAGGGACAGGGCACTAGCTATGCATCTGGTTCCCAGCATTGAGGACCGCCTACTGAAAGACTGACATGAGGAGATGTCATGTATACAGATTCAGAGTTCTCTGTCTATGCGGTCCCCAAGGACAAGAACCGGTTTTGGAGATTTTCACATCCCTTACAGCACATAGCTCTGCACCTTGCATACGATGTGCATCTTTGATAAATACTTCAGAGTATAATCTCTATAACCCCATGCTTCCAAGGCGTCATCATTAGCCTCACGAACTGTGAAAATTACTGATTAACAAAATCTCGGGATATTTAAAATGGTCAGTTGATTACTAGGACTTCATTATCACAGAATCTGACCCGAAACACTAGTGCATTTGGGGCGCCTCCGGTAATTGTATAAGCAGCAAATGGACTCCTCCATTCGTTTTGCTCAGCGGCATCGCACATTACTTACTTCTGAGAGCCAAACCGTGAGACCTTGCTGATGAATTTGGATTTTGCGCTGCTTTTCATAATTTGGCCTCATACCCAACTGAATCTTGCAGGAAAAAAGCCTTACTCGTTAACTGACTTTACAGCCAATAAAGAGAAAAATGACTCTGACATTTCAACAGAGACAGAGTCCAAGAACAGTCATCAAAAATAAAATGCTCGCCTACCCTATGAAAAATGGATAAAGGCCAAAAGTTGTGTGGGCCAGCCCAACCACAAGAAAAGACTCTCTGGCTATTCAGATCTTATTCAACTGAGTAGATGCCAACCTGCTAAAAGTATAAATTTGACATCCTTAAAAAATAGACAAGACTGTAGAAATTCACATCCAGACAACAGTTCTCAAGTCTTTCAGTTAAAAATAAAAAAGAGCCTTAGCCAGTTTTGCTCAGTGGATAGCGCGTCAGTCTGCGGATTGAAGGGTCCTGGGTTCAGTTCCTACCAAGGGCATGTACCTTGGTTGCAGGCACATCCCCAGTAGGGGGTGTGCAGGAGGCAGCTGATCGATGTTTCTCTCTCATCGGCGTTTCTAACTATCCCTCTCCCTTCCTCTCTGTAAAAATATCAATAAAATATATTTAATAAATAAATACATAAAATAAAATAAATAAGTAAAAAAGATCCTGGCCGGCGTGGCTCAGTGGTTGAGTGTAGACCTATGAGCCAGGAGGTCAGGGTTCGATTCCCGGTCAGGGCACATACCTGGGATGTGGCCTTGATCCCCAGTGTGGGGCGTGCAGGAGGCAGCTTGATCAATGATTCTTTCTCATCACTGATGTTTCTATCTCTCTCTCCCTCTCCCTTCCTCTCTGAAATCAAGAAAAATATATTTAAAAAATAAATAAAAATGCAAAGGCATACCTCAAATGACAGATAAAATTAAGAACTGCGCTTTTGACCAGTTTGGTGAAAGAATGAAAATGTCTCCCTACTTATTTTAACGTTAGAGGCCCAACGCATGAAATTCGTGCAAGGGGCTCGGCCCTCAGAGCCCTGGCTGCCACCACCCTCTGCGAGTGGAGCTCTTCCCCCCCACATTGATCACCCTGCAGAGGGTGGTGGCCCCAGTTGCCTCCCAGCCCCACCCCCCACCCACTGGTCACTCCGGAAGGTCATTCCGCCATCCAGTCTAATTAGCATATTAGCTCTTTATTATATAGGATTATATAAGATGAGTCACACTGACCACACAGACATGACAAGTAACGGTGCCAGAACAATCTATAAGTCTTGGCCAGCTCCAAGGTCAGTCCCAGAGCTAGAGGTCCACAGAAGGGTGGCCGTGTGTCAGAATCCCCTGGGACAGGTGGGGTGGATGCTTATGTCTGGTATAATAATTCATAGAGCTCCCTCCAAACTCTCAAGTGTCCTGGCTAAGATGATAAATGGTATAATAACAACACTATCTCAAAGCTTGAACTGCCTTGGAATGTCCAGTTATTAACACACTAGGGACTTCCTCCAACACGCCCCAAAGACATCAGGCCCCAACCTCCGGAACCTGGGGAACCACTGCCTTCCTGGGAAAGAGGGTCTTTGCAGATGGGAGAGACGAAGGGTTCGGAGACAGGGCAGTTATCCTGCGGGGCGGGGATGCCATCACATGGGCCCTTACAAGGGGGAGATGTGATGGAGACAAAGGAGAAGGCCACGTGGCCATGGAAGCCAGAAGCTGGAAGAGGTCAGGACCCTGCCCTGGAGCCGCTGGGTGGAGCGCTGCCCCACCTTGATTTTCGACTTCTGCCCTCAGGAGTGGGAGAGAGAGAACATACTTCTGGGGTTTTTGTTTGTGTGTGCTTTTTTTAAATATATTTTTATTGATTTCAGAGAGGACGTGAGAAGGAGAGGGAGAGAAACATTAATGATGAGAATCATGGATCGGCTGCCTCCTCCACACCCCCTACTGGGGATCGAGCCCACAACCCGGGCATGTGCCCTGACTGGGAATCAAACCTTAACCTCCTGGCTCATAGGTCGATGCTCAACCACTGAGCCACACCGGCCAGGCTGCACTTGTTGTTTCAGTCCACCCAGTTTGGGGCAATTGATAATGGCTGCAACAGGCAATTCGTACAGCCCTCCGTGATGCCTTCTTTTCTACCAGATTCTCTAACAGGAAACACAAGTACAGCACGGTGATGAAGAAAAGGGTGAAGGGGAGGGAAAAAATGGGTAAAATAGGTCCAAACAGCAAACCCATGTACATGCCCCACAATGCGGGACAAAGGATAGGTGCCAGTCAGACGAGGTTCCCCAGAACAAACCCACCAGGGTTTGCAGGATTCTGTGGGGTTCTTTAAAAATATATTTGTATTGATTTCAGAGAGGAAGGGAGAAGGAAAGAGATGGAAACATCCACGATGAGAGAGAATCATGGATCAGCTGCCTCCTGTACGCCCCCTACTGGGGATCGAGCCTGCCACCCGGACATGTGCCCTGACTAGGAATCGAACCTGTGACCTCTTGGTTCATAGGTCGATGCTCAAACCCTGAGCCACGCCATCCAGGCTGTGGGGCTCCTTTTGTCAGCATAGTGCAAGGGCTGCTGCTGGCCATGACAAGCCAGAGGCCAGGAGCAGCCCTTGCGCTCCTGGAGGCAGGAGACCAGGTGATGCCCGCTTCTCTATACGACAGACTGCATGATGAATGAACTAAGAAACGAGGCTTGAAAGTGGGACCTGGGAAACAGTGGCAAATTGGATACTTGCAAACAAAGAACATGGGAGTCTCAATATTTTGGATCAGTGAAAGAAGACTTTCGGTTACAAGACGTTCAGTTACAAATCAGTGGGAAAGGGCCCTGTGATGATAAAAGGAATCATTGAAGAAACTTCAATTATCAAATATTTTAGCCCCAAATTCAAAAGCTACTAGAAGTGAAAGGAGAACCAGGCTACAAATTACAGAAGAAGTTCACTAAACCTCTTGCCACAGGGAAGAGACTAGTAGCAGAATATCCGTTCCGCTATGATGCTGGCAAAGCATTCTGTGATGGCAAAGCATTCCGTGGAAGCACAGGTGGGAGGAGGAGCCAAAACAACAGACTACACTGATGGGACAGAACTAATAAACTGCAATTCAGCAACTGCAAATGCACATAAAACTTGCAAATCAAGTCTAGAATAGCCCAAGCAGGTTTGGCTCAGTGGACAGAGCATCAGCCTGCGCCCTGAAGGGTCCCGGGTTCAATTCCCGGTCAGGGCACATGCCCGGGTTGCAGGCTCGATCCCCAGTAGGGGGCGTGCAGGAGGCAGCCCATCCATGACTCTCTCTCATCATAGATGTTTCTCTCTCTCTCCTTCTCCCTTCATCTCTGAAATCAATAAAAATATATTTTTTAAAAAAGTTTAGAATAAAAGAATTCCGTAGCCTAGGCACACATACAACCAATCGATGCTCTAATGCGGGGGTCTGCAACTATGGCCCATGGGCCATATCTGGCCAGCCACGTGTTTTGGTATTGCTTGTGAGCTAACCGTGGCTTTTACATGGCTAGATAGCTGGGGGGAAATCAGAAGAACATTTCCTGGCATTTGACAGTTACACGAAATTCCCATCTGAATGTCCATAAGTACGTTTTATTGGAATCCAGCCACGCCAATCATTTCTTACTGTCTGTCTCTGTCTGATATGCAACCAGAGTAAGTAGTTACCACAGAGACCATGCAGCCTGCACAACAGTCGTCCGTGAGAATTAATCACAAGTATGCCTATTGTCCTAACCGGTTTGGCTCAGTGGATAGAGCGTCAGCCTGCGGACCGAAGGGTCCCGGGTTCGATTCCAATCAAGGTCCTGTACCATGGTTGCGGGCACATCCCCAGTGGGGCACATGCAGGAGGCAGCTGATCGATGTTTCTCTCTCATCGATGTTTCTAACTCTCTATCCTTCTCCCTTCCTCTCTGTAAAAATTAATAAAATATATTTTTGAAAAAGTATGCTTATTAATAAAAAGTATGCCTGTTTTTTGTCAGATGAGCAACGTACATGTTTTTTGGGGTGCCGCTGCATTTATGTGTGCCGTGAGACGAAAGAGGTTGAAAATCACTGCGATCGGCCTGTAATGGTATCTTAATACCTGCAAAAATATGCCTTATCTGCTTCCCTATCTGTAACTATTCACACGATGGCTGGGCCAAAGACAACCTTTGCCAAAACCAAGGTGAAAAAGCATGTTCACTCGAGCATTAAAATAGAAGCAAACATTTTCTAGATATCCTAAGGCAACATGAGAAAAAAAAATGCCTGCGTTAACCCAGAGCGGATTCCGCCAATGGGGTGCAAGCAGCTCTCTTACCCGGTCCTTCTTATCCTGGCGGGCGTAGGGGAAGCACGGGATCACGGCGGTCACCCGGGATGACGATGCGATCTTGCAGGCATTGATCATGATGAGGAGCTCCATCAGGTTGTCGTTGATCTCCCCGCAGCCGCTCTGGATGATATACACATCCTCCCCTCTCACACTTTCACCGATCTCCACACTAGGAGAAAAATGCCCTCTGTTAATACTAACGCGTATTTGCCCTGGCCGGTGTCACTCAGTGGACAGAGCGTCGGCCTGCAGACAGAAGGGTCCCAGGTTTGATTCCAGTCCAGGGCACATACCTGGGTTGTGGGCTCGATCCCCAGTAGGGGGCGTGCAGGAGGCAGCCGATCAGAGATTCTCTCTCATTATTGATGCTTCTATCTCTTTCTCCCTCTCCCTTGTATACACACACACACACTAGAGACCTGGTGCACAAAATTTGTGTACTGGGGGGGGGGGTGTCCCTCAGCCCAGCCTGTGCTCTCTCTGACCAGGACCCCTCAGTCCTTACTGCCTGCCTGCTTGCTGCTCCTTAGCGCTTCCACAGAGGTAGGAGAAGCTCCCATCACCGCCACTGCACTCACAAGCCATGAGCCCGGCTTCTGGCTGAAAGGCACTCGCCCTGTGGGAGCTCACTGACTACCAGGGGACAGCTCCTGCATTGAGTGTCTGCCTCCTGGAGGTCAGTGCGCATCATAGCGACTGGTTGTTCTGCTGTAACAGTCACTTAAGGTTTTATTATATATGTAAATCCTAGAGCATATTTGTTTGATGACTGGCCAGGACTACAGGCAGCTGTTCTCATGGCTAAGATTTATCACAGCGAGGGGACACTGAGCACAGTGAGCCAAGGGAAAGGCGCTCGGGCGGATCCCGGCGGGTGCGGTGCGAGCTTCC
>PVJC01038592.1:0-18181 GCA_004026665.1 Murina feae | reverse complement strand
CCATAAACTTCCCAGTTAAGAATCCATGATCAGATCACCCTATTGAGGTTACTTACTGTAGAACCCCCTTTTTGATGTCCATAATAGGATTTGTTCCACTATACAAAGAATTAGTAGTTTCTATTGATTAGGAATTTTCTTATTGTCAAGTAAAAGAAAACATTTACTACTTAGGGTGCAATGGATTCTAGGCCCAGCTTTGCCATTAGCTCTGGAGAGTTGGAAGAATTCACCAAACTTCTTTGGATTTTCATTTATTCATCTGCAAAATAAATTACCTCTAAATTTCAGAGACAAGTAATTTATAGTACAATCATTTTGTAATACTACTATTTAAAATGCTTTCTAACAGAAATGGTCATCTTAAATTGTATTTTTTCCCTTCACCTTTTTCACTTTAGCCTTATAGCATGTTCCTCCACAGTCTGATTAGCATAATTACAGATTTATCATTCTCTATTTTTCCAGACATTTTATCACACTAGCATCTTTATTTGTTCTTCTACATCTCCTTTCTCTAAAGATAGCCTAAACTCATTTTACACTGTTCTCCAATCTCAGTTGCATTCAAGCCTTCTGAAATAGTGCATTATGAGGTCGGGTAACAATGTTCCTCTCTCTTCCCCACACATCCCTCAGAATGAGGATTTCTTAACAATCTTAAAAATGACATCAGGCCCTAACCGGTTTGGCTCAGTGGATAGAGCGTCGGCCTGCAAACCCAAGAGTCCCAGGTTCAATACCTGTCAAGGGCATGTACCTTGGTTGCGGGCACATCCTCAGTAGGGAGTGTGCAGGAGGCAGCTGATCATGTTTCTCTCTCATTGATGTTTCTAACTCTCTATCCCTCTCCCCTCCTCTCTGTAAAAAAACCAATAAAATATGTTTTTAAAAAATGACATCAGGAGTCATCAGCATCAAGTAGGAGCAAATGGGTGCACTGCACTATAGTACACGGGCAGGAAGCACCGCCCTGGTTCTCAGATGAAGAAGTCAATAAGATGTCTATCTAAGAGGTTAGGGAACAGTATGGACACATATTGTTAGCTCAGGAAAAGTTTTCTACTCTGAGTAGGCAAAGTTACTAATGTGGAAAAAGAAAGTCAGAGATAGAAAAAAGAGAAGGGGGAGAGAGAGAGAGAGAGAGAGAGGAGAATGGGTGTCTTTACTGTGATCAGAATAAAAGGCCACAAGGCCATGGAATCCAAATCTCTTAATACTTAGGCTATTGAATTTCTGACAATTAACCTTAGAGATTTCTCAGTAAAATAAACAAAGGTAAGAATTGAATATTTTAAAAGTAAATACTAATTGTACATTTTAGCAATTATAAACTTCTGAGTTTCTGTTGAGGTTAATAAAAGAATGACATCTTTTTATGAATAATATATAAAATAAAATTTATTTCTATTTTAACATGGAAAACTTTAGGGAGTCCTGTTCAATAAAATCTAAATAGTGATTACTCACAACAAAGTAAAAAGAGTGCAGTTGAATACAAACTAAACATATGTGCAAACAGATAATATGCAGGGGAAAATGAAGATATATTTCTTTAGCATGTGAAAAACTTTCAGTGGTTTGTGGGAGTCTCTTTTATCAGAATCAATTCAAAGAGTGTATTTTTGTATGGAAATGAGGTTTTGGATGATAGGTGAACTTCAAAAATGACTGACACTTGTGAACATATCAGTTTGTAAAATCACAGGGTTCATATAACTCCTTATTCCTTTATATTTTTGGTTTCTTTTAGAAAGCATAGTAAATAAAATATATTTACAATTTTAATTAAAATACAGAAAATATGTATTTTAATAATAAGTCCCTATGGAAAACCAAATAATCAAGAAGTCAAAGCAGAAGTGATTTTTATTTTTTCTGGGTCACATTCATTCTTAGCTATTCAAAGAAACTAATAGAAAATACAAACAATTAAATAAGATGGTATAATGTGGAAACTGTAGGAGGAGGTAGAGAAAACAGCTTAGCTATCTGTTACCCTAGGTTCTTTCATCACAATCCTATACAATAAAGATGTAGTATGCAAATTGATCATTATACCATCACACAAGATGGCCCCCCATGTGGTCAAAAGATGGCCACCACAAGATGGTTAGCAGGGGAGGGCAGTTGTGGGTAATCAGGCCAGCAGAGGAGGGCAGTTAGGGGCAATAAGGCTGGCAGGGGAGGGCAGTTAGGGGGGACCAGGCCAGGCCAGGGAGGGCAGTTGGGGGTGACCAGGTTGGCAGAGGAGCAGTAAGCGTTGATCAGGCTGGCAGGGAAGTGGTTAGGAGGTGATCAGGCTGGCAGGCAGGCAAGTGGATGGGAGCCAGCAGTCCTGGATTGTGAGAGGGATGTCCCAGATTATAGAGAGTGCAGGCTGGGCTGAGGGACACCCCCACCCCCCAATGCATGAATTTCGTGCACCGGGCCTCTAGTGATTAAATAAAACGAATCCAAATAACAGAGGATACCAAAGAGCTCTGTTCCATGAGACCCAGAAACTATCATTCCTAAGGTGAAAGGCAGGGCATGAATGAGTGATGAATAGATGTAAACATACATATTCATTTCGTATACTGATTGGTCCCACAAAGATCTGATTGAAATAATTTTGGAATTACAATATTCATTAAGTGTAAATAGTAAACTGTCAAGCAGAGTGATAACAAAAAAACACCAGATTAAATACAAAAAACTAGTTCTGAGACCAGCTCTGGCACACACAACTATAACCAGGGAGAATCATATGCAGGGTCCTTATGTTCCTTTTAGACACTGAGACATATTTCCTTACGTGTAAAAGGAGCTGGTGAGACTACGTGACCTCTAAGACCTTTCTGTTTCTAAGAACTATGAGTCTTCTGCTCTTTTTCCAAGTACATAATGTCTACTACCCTCTATTTCTGTCAGGCAGATGGCTTCAATAGGCAAATCGTCTCTCTGAAATGGGTGGCTAAAAAGCTTTTTCCAATAGTATTATTTCTTTCTTATATGCTATCTCTATGAATAAAGAAAAAAACAGTCCATAATTCTCACAGCACTCACATATTTTAGCTAAATCTATCTTCCTGAGGGTTGAGGGGTGGGGAGAGAAGAAAAGAATAATTTTTAGACTTGCTAAAGAGTCAAATCAACTATCAAACCTGCCACTTGTTAGCTGTGTGATCATAGCCATGTATTTTTTTTTTTTATTTTGAGTATCTGTTTTCTTACCTATGAATTTTAGAAAATAATAGCACCTATTTTATGAGGTTGTTAGAGAAGTAAATGATGTAATGCTATTAAAACGTTTAGCATAAATCCAACACATAGTACTTCAGAAATGTTTATAACTAACATTATGTATGTCTTAATAAATAACTATTTCTCATCAGAATAGTTGCAGGAGGAGGAGTGGGAACAGCATTTTCTTTTCATGTTTGTATAAGCATATGCTCCTCTACAGGCATCATGTAGCTTTGCTTGGCACTTGAAGAAAAGAGGTGACAGTGAAACATCGAAAATACTGTGAAATGTTGCCGTCTGTTTTATGACCAGATATTTAAATGCCTTCGCTGTTCAGAAGGTGATGCTATTTTCTTTGCAAACCATGACACATATCTGAACATTCTACATCTCCTTTCAGTGACTGCTGGCCCCGATAAGCCTGCAGGTGAATTTGCAGAAGACAGCACTGCCTGGACTGAAGGTGTGTCAGACCTCCAGGAGGTGGTGCCTTTGAAGGAGCGGATGGCTCGGTACCAAGCAGCTGTTTCCAAGGGCGACCGCCACAGCTTCTCCGCCAATGTACGCTGCTCCTGCTGGTTTTGTATTAGGCAATGTGCTTGTTGTCTGCTCTTCACACACCCTCCTTCTACTGCATTATAAGTAATACTATTGGACAAAGGGATAAAGTAGAAAAAAGCACAGAAATCATGTGAATCAAATTCAGAGGATCCAAATTTAAGTGTCTGCTCCGCTACTTGTTAACTGTGTGGTTTGGGCTACTATCTTAACTCCTCTCAGAGCTTCAGTTTCCGTAACTGAAAAATGGGAATAACCATCTACCACAGAGGGCCTTAGGGAGGAGTCAAAGAGATAATTTATGTATAAGCCATAAGGCACTGTATAAATGTGTTTTTATTGCCATCATTATCATTTAACCTATAGCTATTCTCCTCAGGACAGTTGGGAATTAATTTCAAATTTTAATAATGTAGGCCTGCATGCCTCCCTCCTTCGTCTCATGTATAGTTCATTTAAAATCACTGGCAGTATAATTTCTTTTGCATTTCTCATTTCTCTGGATGTACTAAATCCATTCGGTATAGGTTAATCAACATAGAAATGAGGGAATTAGCAATTGTAGGCATTCTGCTAAACCAATTATGATTGTAGGACATAGCAGGATTCAGTAAGACCATCAATTTTTAGAGGCAAATATAACTTTGAATATAAAGTTATATTCAAAAGAATTTGTGTTCCATATTCTGTGGCCTGCGATCCACAGGATCGAAGTAATTTTATGAGTAGCAGCTTTATAGCTTAATGGAGTATAAAAATATTATTTTATAATTATAATCACCAAATTAGTAAAATTATTCATTTAACAAAAAGAGAAAGAGAGTGAGAATAGCCCAGAAGGGTAGTATTCTAAAATAGCTATTCTTAACATTCTTTTTTGCAAATATTTAGAGACAAGGCTGACTGCCAAACTCATTAACAATGTTGCAATTCTAGATGACATTTAAGTTTTTACATAGTCATTAAAAATCCATTTTAGATGCAGAATAGATTTTGAATGAATGTAAAGAAATGACATAAGGGCCTAGATCACTTCCAAAACAAATAGTATCACTCTAGCACTTCCCAGAAGTCTTCTGAGATAGCACCCCCTGCTGGATCATTATGGAACTTTACTACAAATTAGTAATCTAAATTGGAGAAATGATTCTTGGGGAAACAAGCTGATTTTGAAAATACTTAATTAAAGACTGGCTATTTATAAACCATCTTTTATCCCATACCATAAAACCATAAAAAACTTCTGTAGGGAATAATATGTATTTATGATGTGCAAAAAAGAGAATAAATTGGGCACATAAGGAAACTAAATTATCAAAATTTAATACAAAAATTTTAATGTAATTCTATTCTGGAGATAATTACATATAAGAAATTAAATAATCCTTCCTTTTCCTGCCAATTTACAAAAAAAAAAAAGAAAACAAAATTGAGGGAAAGTGATTTATGGAGATCATATAATTAGTGGCAAAGACATGTTAAATCTCTAGTTCCTTGACTTCACTACTCTTTCAACTACATTCAGCTGCCTCCTCTCATACATGAAGGCAGTTTGGGCCCAACAACTGTCCTATTATTTTATTTGATCCTAAGTAAATATTTAAGAGAAAATAAAGAACACATTATTGACATCTCAGAGAAATCCTGGTAAATATCTAAAGAAACGGGAAAAAAGCATATAACAACAAAAAAATCTGCCTTTTTGGTCAGCTGCATCAAATGTGTGTTCAGTTTTTTTTAAATAATGAAAACTGCTTGTGTCTACATTTTTGTCTGCATAAATAATCCAAATATCATATGTACAAAATCTAGAAGTCACTGATTCAGACCCAAACTGTACCCATTATCTTTCAATAATGTTGCGATCGCTGACAATGATTGATTGCTCATTGTCCTAGCCTCAGCCAGATGGCATTTGGTTGAACCTGAATGAAAGTCATACTCTTGAAAAGGCAGCAGACTGCAGCAGCCTCCAGAAGAGAAGGGGGAAGTAACATTTGTCAAGAAACAAATTAAAATGCCAGATTCTGTGCTCTGCAATTTTATTTCCTTTATCCTTTTTAAGACTCACAAGAAATCTTTGAGAAACATATTGTTATTCCCAGTTTATGAGAAATAAAACTGAGGTTCAGGAACTCTGGTCCAAGGTTTTAAGTATCAGAACTGGGATTAGAATCACTCCACAAATTATGGTATTTCTAATTTGCTCTAGAACCCAAGGACAGTTCTGGTAAAGGAAATTGGTAATTATGTAATATATTTACCTAGATTTAGGTGTAGAATATTTAAATTATTAAACTAACAGTTTTAGGTAGGTTCCGTGTTAGGTATTTAAATTAACATATTAAGGTAATTTTACTATTGCCATATCCATTAGATGCTAAGTCTTATTTCCTACCCCAAGAACAAGAAACCTAGAATAAGGATAAACATTAAAAGGTTCAAAAAAAAAACAATCCGAGTTATGTGCTCATTGACAAGAACATGGATTAGTTGGGATGCTTAGTACATGGTGCTAAATAAGGCAAAATCATGGGGGGGTCTCAGTCTGAGCCAGCTTAGGCTACTGACTGCCAATTGAGTAAGTCCTGCCATCTACATATGTAAACCTTCATTTACAATCTAAGCTGAACAAAGAAACCTTATCACCACCACTAAACTACAGCTTAAAGGACTTGCCCCACTTGCGGGGAGGGGGGGGGGGGGCGGTAACAGCAACTGAAGTGTAGCAGTACCAGGATGTTAAGGATCGCGGTGGTATCAGTAAAAATAATCCACTCTCTGCATTTTGCATGTACAATTTGCTCTATTCCAAAGCATAGTGCTAGAGGAAAGGAATTGGGGATATCTGTTTTTTAATCTTTTTGGTAGATGACAGGCAACCTGTTCAGTATCAGAATTGATATTTTAGAGAAAATGCACATACTAGGAAAGTATCCATTTATTAGCATAATTGCTGGGGTTTACCAGATTAATTTACATATGATTTGGACATTAGTTATACTTGTTGGCAAGCGTAAGGTTTTTCTTAACAATACTTACTTTAATTTCTAATTAACCCTCACTCTGTTACACCCACAAGCCATGCCCACCAGCCACACCCACCAGCCAATCAGGAGCAAATATGCAAATTAACTCAACTAAGATGGCGGCAGCCACAGAGCTGGAGTTGTCCTGGACAATGGAGGAAGCCAGGGTGCTCCGGGCCCTGAGCTCTACTCAAGGCAACAAAGTTTCAATTATAGAAGTTAAATAAATTCCAGATACCTGCTTCCAGCCAGGCACCCCAGTAGGGACCCAAACCCTAAAGGGGCTGTGGGCAGCCTGAAACAGCTTTCAGCCCCTCACCCAGGCTGGCCAGGCATGCCAGCAGATACTCATCCCCCAATGGGTCCCAAACTGCGTGAGGGCGCAGGCCGAGCTGAGGGACCCCCCTGCAAGTGCACAAATTTTTGTGCACCGGGCCTCTAGTAATTTAATATTTATATACAGGGTGTGGCAAAAGTAGGTTTATGGTTATAATACAAATAAATAATACAATAATTAATACATAACAATATAAGCATAAACTCTGTTTCCTGTACTCACAACTGTAAACCTACTTTTGCCCGACCCTGTATCTTCTATAGATGCTCAATTGAGAAAGGCCACTTATGTAAATTAAATAGTAGGGGTTAACAAAAGGAAAAAAAGACAGTAGCCTTAATTCACCCTTGCCCTTCATTATCTCCAATTTCAAAAGGGACACCATACTTTCTCAGACTTCACCACGTATCAAATGGCGGTCACTGACCAGGGCTTACCTTTGACGTTTGTTGCAGAATCTGATAGAATATCTGTCTAGTACACATAAGTGCACAATCATCCCCTTTTTCATAGAGTGCATATTCTTAACTATTTAATAGTCCACGTACCTGGGGAAAGGTTGTGAACTTCATAAAGCAACCACTTGAATATTTGCTAGAATTCAAATAATCTTGAATATCACTTTAGTCTCCAATATTTTGGAATATGGGAAACCTCAAGACAGTGGCTGTGTTTTTAGTATCTGTTAAACACAGAGAGAGAGAACATGTATTGAGGTCCTGATCCCAGGCCCACAGGAATCCAGTCCACGGCACGCAAACCTCAGCTCAACGCATCCAGGGCATCCAGTTACTTGCATGCCTCAAGGCTTCCAAGGTTATGTTAGGGCTGAGCCAGACCTCAGGAGACCTGCTGTGGTTGCAAGTGTTGCTGAGTCTGCTCCTAGTTTTAAGGAGACCTGGAGGAGGGCGGTTGGCAGGAGGTCTGTTTGCTTGAGAGTTGTCTTTCCCATCTGGGTGTGCGTGCCTGCTGGGCTGGGGAGAGTGCTTGAGTTATAGCACTTCCCACTGGGGCCTAGAATCTGACAAGACTCCTCCGTGTTTTTAAAGTTGTTCCAAATATTGCCTGTTGAAATAGATTCTCTCTCATCTGTAAAATGCCAGTGACAAGCTAGAATCCTTACAGTCTCAGCCCCCACCCCACCCCACCGCCACCTGTCCTCACACACCAACACTAGGGGCTGAGTCCTGGGGTGGTGCTAAGCGGCTGTTTTTCTGCCTGTCCTTTAAGGCTAGCAAGGCTTCAGACAGGCTGCTCTGAGTAAGACAGACCCAGGTGAGTTCCAACTCCAGCTCCAACACTCACGCCTGAGTTGTGAGAATTTACAAGCTGCCTAACTTTTCCAAACCTCCATTTCCTGACTTAAAAATCAACGTAATAAGGATCCATATTTCAAAGAAAATGGAGAAGCATCAAATGACAAGATATCTGTAAATACGTAGCAACTTACAATGCACTATGTAGTCAGTAGTTGTTATTATTGCTGACATTAATATGTTTGCCTCAGAGATACTCTGAGGTTATTTTGTCTATCCTTGATGATTTAAATACATTTTGGAGAGAGTCAAATATTTTTAATATTCTTAATGTGTTGCCTATAACATGTTGGATTTTAATGACAATATTATTGGGTTAAAATTGAATCTAGTACATTGATTTCTACTTGTCTATGTATTATTAGAGAAATACATTCTAATAGTTCTAATCTCCAGACATCAAGATCTGAAAGGAGAATTAACTTAATACTTTTAATATTCTCCTAACTTATATCAAAAAAAAGATAAATGAGATAATAACATGGAGAGATTATTTTTACTAAGGGCTGCTATAAGGGTATACTGAAATAATTACATATATTAAAACTTTTTTAATATATCACCCATCAATAATTGTTAGTTATTATTTTAAATAGCTTGAGAATCCTATCCTGAGAAAAATATAAAGCTGAATTTTCCTTTTTTTTTTTTTTAAATGGTCCTAGATGATGGAGGAAGCAGACATGTGCACAGTGCCTGGTGGTTTGGCCAGTGTGAAGAGACAATTTGAGAAGGACAGAATTGCTTCTTCCTGTAATACCTTTTCTCATCACCAGTACCAGCATCAGAACAGATCTGAGCAGGTAACACTACTATAGTTCATGGATAAATCAAGTAAGGTCGAAATGCTCTCATTCCAGGGCCAGTGTAGGCACTGCCCCTCTAACCCCACCCCTTTTGTGATACATTTATTTTCATTCCTCATTACCAGAAATGATAAAACATACATGTTTTAGAAAACCATGTTTAAAGCATGTCAATGTCTCAGGGGATTTTGCCACATTTCTTGGGAACCATGCTGGAATAGTTTTTCTCTCTGCATATAATGTTTCAAACATAAATGGAAATTAAATAGCTTAGGTTAGTCAACGGGTAAATAGAAATTCTGCGGACAGTTTTTCTATTGAACTTCTTCTTCTAGGTTATAATTCCTAGTAAACTATCTGCTTATTGTTGGCACAAATTAAATTTGAAGCATTATTCAGCTGTTTTATTGTGGTGAGTTTTCTGTTTTCTTTAAAAAATCGTCAAATATTGGCTAGTGGAACCCAGATGTTATGCAAAACTGTATAAGTATACTTTATATAAAAGATTTTCCCCATCTCATTCTTCCATTATCATATATTACTAAATATTATCATGGGATATAATGATACTTGAATGTAAGAATCTAAGTAATAAAACTCATTAGACTGAGCTTGGAACTTTGAAAATAAGGAATTGCATCATCAACAGTTGCACTTAGGCCCATGTTTTCCATGAGGAAGAAAGTAACCAGAGTATTTCTGAAATTTTGTAGTAGGAGATAAGAGAGGGTTTTTTAAAAATCTCTACAATATTTAAAGTTGCCTAAGTTTTAAAAATAAGGCACTTGGTATGTTTGGTGGGAGAGAGTATATCATCTGGCTAACAAGATTTCTAAAAATTAAATAATCGAAGAGTTGGCATAAGCCAGCTGCTTATAGAATAATTAAAAATCTGATATGTGAAGGAGTATTTGTTTTCTTTTTCTGGCATTGTATAAAAACTAAAAAGCATGCATTATAGACAGCTTAATACATTTATGTTAGATTTCTTTTAATTTTACCAAAGGAAACATAATGTAAATAAGAAATTAAGAAAGGATATAGTTGTAATCACATATAAAGCTGTTGCAACATATAAGTGAGTCAGTTGTGTGTGTTTACTTGAAATTGGTCAACAAGACAAAATACAGTTATGTCGTCAATAATTTAACGAATTCTGCATAGAAATGTAGGCAATGCATTTGCAGAGGCTCTGTTTTACAGGAAGCACTACAGTGGAGTGTAAGGGCCATGGGATTTGTGGATCCGAGTTCACGGGCCATCTCCGTCAGCAGCCGAGTGGCAGGCACAGGGTGCCTTCCTGGGTGTATGGCTGGGCATTTGCATGGCCCGTTCTCAGAAGGGGCCTTCACTTAGCTTAATGCTCTACTGCCATCTTCCTGACGTTCAGAATAGTTCCCTAAGGGACCCCACACTTCCATTTTGTACTGGGACTGGCAATTCTGCGGCCAATACTACATAAACCAAATTCATAACCCACTTAAGCTTCCTTTTCTGACAAGTAAGATGAGAAACCTGTTGAGTGATTTGTTTATTCATGAGGTTATTATAGAGTTCTAATATAATAACAAAAGAACTGTTTCTGTGAAAATATTTCATTATCCATGAAATTTGGACTCAGTGAGAACTCTTTAATATCAAAAGACAGAAAACTCAACCCAGAGTGGCTGAAACCCAAAGCAACCTGATTACCAAAAGGCAGTTGTATGGAAGGGAGGTTTGTTGTAAGCTCTAGTGGTATACCAGAGCAGCTGGCTTATGCCAACTCTTCGATTATTTAATTTTTAGAAATCTTGTTAGCCAGATGATATCATGTTAACAGCTTGAAATTAGCTATCCTGAGAATATTTATATCAGGAAAATTGCCAAATGCAACAAATCAAGGATTTATTTTTTCCTTCCTTTTTTTTTAGAACCCATTTTTAAGTATGTAAGAACTTTTATTGACATAAGGGCTCAAATACGTGCCTAGCATGGTGGCTAAGCACAGAAACTGAAGTCGGATCACTTGGGTCCAAATTCCTGCTCCATCACTATTAGATGTGTGACATTAGGGGTGTTCCTAATTTCTCTGTGTCTCAATTTCCTCAATTATAATTATAATTTTCTCAGTTATAAAGTCAAAGTCAAGGTTATAATAGTACTCCCTCAATAGGTTTGTTAAGAGGATAATCTACTCTAATAAAAGTGTAATATGGAAATTAACTGTCTCTCCGAGACACCTAAGCCACGCCCACCAGCCAAGCCACACCCACCAGCCAATCAGAGTGGTTATATGCAAATTAAACCATACAAGATGGAGGCCGGCAGCCATGGAGTAAGCAGCAGCAGGTGCAGTGTGGGCAGTGGCGGGGCAGGGTGGACAGGCAGGGGCGGCCCATCGAGGTGCAGCGTGAACCTGTGCAACCTGGATAAGGTCCCTGAGACCCTGGAGTTCTTCGAGCTGCTGGGGCCAGACTACGTGGTTGGCGCTGAGGTGGGCGTCTTGCTCCCCATGGAGCCTCTGGATGGGTTCCCTGTCCATGGCCCTTCGGGGGCCCAAAGCTGGAGCCCGGGCTCTTTGAGCCACCGGCGGTGATGGGGGAAGCCTACCGTACTCCGAGCCCTGGAGTACCTCGGGCTGTCCTGCGACCAAGAAGCCATGCCTGGCTGTGGGAGGGCACAGGCCTGGATGAGGGACCCCTCCAAGTGCACAAATTTTTGTGCACTGGGCCCCTAGTTAGTTATATTTGTAAAGTGCTTACCATTGTACCAGGCCCATTTTAAGCACCACACAAGTGTTTGTTTAAAAAAGTTAAGTATCATCTTTATTGTATTTCTCCTTGTCTACTTCTCAGCAGTGAGAAGTGCCCCCATTCTCACCCAGGTTGCCCCCAGATAGTTGTAAAAAAAAATTGCAGAGAAAGCATAAGAATCCTTCTTCGGAAGTCCCAGGAAAAGGCCTTCCCCATCTAATTGGCTCTAAGTGAGACACTCAAGCCCTGTTAGCACTAATCGCTACAGTCAGAGATGCTGGTGGCTTAGGCCTCTGTAACTGTTTACCTAAATTTTCAGCATATACAGTTATCGATAAGGAGTAAGTGAATACTAGGTAAAAACAAAGACAACCAACAAACTATAAATACTTTCACAATAAGCTCCTTGCGAATGTAGTTTATTATTAGAAGACGTAGATGCTATTCTATGAATATGAAATACTGTGTGTGGGAGTGGGGAAAAAAACAACCAAGCACTGGAAGTCAAATCTGCATGACTCTGGGCCTGGTAGTGAGTGACCTCTCAGTTTCATTATCTACATTTAGACATGCTAATAATGCCCAACAATTCCATGAGGAATGACTAAACCTATTCATAATGCAATGCAATATAAATAAGATATAAAGAGGACATGTGTAAAAACAAATTAAAGACAATTTATTGAACTGTATGCTAAAGTCTGTAGGAAAAGAAAAAAAAAAGTTACCCGCACTTTAGAAGATGAATTAACACTAATTTATAATACTTATTGGAAATTTGAAATACATGTTCAATTTAGTAATAGAGTGGAAAATGAGGAAAAAATCTGTCTTAGATATTAACTTAAACTTTTAAAGCTATCAAATGCATTCTAAAAATTACTTTCTTTATCAGCAGAGATTGAGCCCAAGATGCTTGCTGGTCAGGACAGACAATTATTTCTGTCTTACCTAAGCTGCTGTTGGTTCTAAGGGTATTTCCAGATTTTTTTCTTATTAAATGGCCTTGAGATTTATCTCTCTACTAAGTCTGCCCTTGGTCAAAAACTTTATATATATTTTTATTTTGTCAACATAAATTAATATTAATTTGGAAATCAAGTTTCATTAGAGTTAAGAGAAATAACATTTCTTTTGGGTTTCTGACAATATTTAATGTCACCATTAGTAATAATTTCATAAAGTATAATAATTGAGTCTAATCTGCTTCTTTTCTTCCTAATGTATTGATGTTTCAGGATAATTAGCTGATGATTTGGTAACAGTTTGTGTGGGAAATTAGCAATGAGGCTAAACAAGTTTTTTGTGGTTTTTTAAATATAGTTTCATTGATTTCAGAGAGGAAGGGAAAGAGAGAGAGAGACAGAGAAAGAGAGAGAGAGAGAGAGAGAGAGAGAGAGAGAGAGAGAGAGAGAGAGAACATCAGTGATGAGAAAGAATCATTGATTGCATGCCTCCTGCACACCCCCCACTGGGGATCAAGTCTGCAACCTGGACATGTGCCCTTGACCATGAATGGAATGTCACCTCTTGGTTCCATAAGTTTACAACTCTACCACTAAGACACGCCCTCCAGGCACTAAAGTAGATTTGAAAATTAAACTATCTTTAAGGTTAAAGATCCCTTCTATTTGCTGATTGATCAGACTCTTTTATAACTATTGAAAAGGGGTTCTTAAATAGAAAAAAAAATGTGGTACAAGATAGAGAAATACTCATTTATGCCAGACATTTCAAACTTGGGATAATATCCACCAATTTTAACATCACCCATTTAGATTCTGCTTTTCAAAACAGTCATTCCTGATTCCAATATCCATGAATGAAACCCATCCCTGCTAAGGGATGATAAAATCCCTCAGTTTGTCTCCAGTTGATATTTAGGCTAGAAATATCTCATCAGTATTGTTTCTGTCTTGCCCTAGGCTCGAGTTCTTAGCATTCCATGCCAGCTAAAATATTTTTACCCTTAATGCTAGAATGGAAAGGACCACTTAAGAGGGATGTTTTTAATCCATGTTTTAAAACAGGCTCAATTTGAAGAGCATTCTGAACAATCCATCCCCTCATTCTTAAAAGTGTGTCTTAAAATATGCTGGAGCAGATTAGAATAGATGTGTTATTGGCATGAAAAGCTGTTGTCTTTTCTCTGAGTTCATTTTCACTTGCCCATTCTAGGGTTTCTTTTTTTAAAAAGACATTCTTCCTCTTTTTCTTTTTTTCCAATAGCTTTATTGAGATATGATTTCCGTACCATAAATTTCACCCTACAGTTCAATGACTAGGATATTTACAGAGTTGCAGTGTCCCCACAATCTAATTTTTAAACATTCCCCCCAGAATAAACCATGGACCCATGAGCAGACTGAGATGTTCATCCCTTGTGCCTCAGTCTCCCACACAGGGTCTGCTGCTCATCTTTTCCTGCGAGTTTCATCTTCATTCTCTTTCCCCATGTTTATGCGGTACTGCGCAGCTCTGTGCTTGTGAATTGTGGAGTCCTAGAAGGCTCTTCTTTTCTGGAGTTGCTTTTTTATTATTTTTAAGTGTCTTAAGTTGAGAAGAACAGGTGGAGCCCCCAATCTTTGGAAGTCATCAGTGCAATGCAGAGCTTAGGTGATTGCTTTCATGTGAAAATGGTTGCACCCATCCATGTCAAGAGTCTGAAGTATCCCTGACCCTCACTCTCTATTGCCAAGTCTGATGTGGACTGGGGGCGGCGGGGGGGGAGGGGGACTGCAAGACAGTGTGTTTCTTTCCACATACGTCTGTGTCGCAAAAATCCTAATGTCAACATTAGCACTCTGCAAGATGATTTGTATTTGGAACAATCCCTAGAGAATTTTTGGTTGGTAGAACTCATTTTTGACAGCTTGTGACAGATATAATCTGACATCTATGTGTTTTGGACTCTTAAAAGGTGACCCATGATTATTTTCTAGCAAACATGTTTTTATCAGCAAATGTCCACATTGCAAATCACTTCTCATAAAAGTGCTTTAAACCAGCCTTTAACTTTCTGCCAAATGCATAATTTTTCAAGGTCATAGATGGCTATGAACAGCCCCAACTTGAACCTAGATGTCTAGCACACGTAAGGTTGTGACCACAAGCATGCCTTGTGTTGATCTTTAATTGTGTGCACCAATTGTAAATAACCATTACCATTTAAAGTAATCTAACTCAAAATGAGGCAGTTTGGAGTAATGGTGAGGCCTGCTGGCTACAGAGTCAGACATCTCAAGTTAAAATCCTTGAGTTAGCCACCTAGTCCCTTCTACAAAACAATGAAGAAATAACAGGCATGTTTTAAGACTAAAACGAGATGGCCCCTGGAAAGCTCTTACTGTAATGCCTGCCATATATGACTTGTTCAATAAACACCAGCTATGTTCATCAGTAGGACTGCCTGATGGCCAGGAGAGCATTATCAAGTGGTTATTATTTTCAAGGTAGAATATGACTCAAATATTTTATGTTTATGTAAAAAGGCAAAGAAGGATAACATTGTTCTGTGCCTCACACCTCAGCTTTCTTTTCAGTTCTTTGGCCTTGGGAAACAATTATTTCCCAAGAGCTCCTTGGGTAATTAAAGATTAGTTTGAAATTAACATGCCTGTGTATGCGTTGGGCATGTGTTGCTCTGGAGTAATGAGTAACCACAGTGCATAGTTTAAAAGTTGTCATAACGGGTCTTCTTTTGAGGAAAAAATGCTTAACCTCAGCTCTAGGACATGACCAGATGAGAGGACCTCTCTGAAGAGAGGAATAGCCATAAAATGCGCACAGGTTTGCTGCAGCCCTGGGATGCCATTAGGAATCGAAGTTTGTTTTTTAAGTGGGAGCAAATGAATAACATAGTGTTTGCCTTTGAAGACTGCTTTAGTCACAGTATTGTGACAAGATGTACTGAGAGGAAAATAATATAATTAATATATGGATTGAATCAGGCAGGAGAAAAAAAGGCTACTACACTGCTTGAATAAATGAGGAAAAGAGGAAGATTTGAGGGAGTATTGATTTTTTCCCGTTTCTACAAGGGTTGTGGTTTCTCAGCATGTTTTAGCTGATGAATGGAAGGGAAGGAAAAGTAATTGTGAGGGATAAAATTTACCTCATGGCATTTTCTGGTTTGTGCAGTTGAAACCATGAAGATAAATATATTCCTACAACTGTCTTAATAAAATATAGCAAGTATATTTCAACGTGCAATGTTAATATGTACAAATGCCAAGAAATAAGGTGCCTGGTTGCTGGGGAACTGTTCTTTCCCTCAGGCACAGGCCAGGGTGTCATCCTGAGCTTTTCCCAGAGAGGCTGGCAGACATGTGAAACTTACGCAGGCTGAGTGAGCAGAGCAGGATCCCTGTACATATTTCCTTGGTCTCAGGGAAACACAAAACTGAAAGGACACAAGCCTTGTCCTCAAGAGGCTCAAAGTAAGGTAAATAGGTAGATTAGACATAATAGTTTTACTCTGTTAAAAATTAAAACTCTGCCTGACCAGTGTGGCTCAGTAGTTGAGAGTCAACCTATGAACTAGGAGGTTGTGATTTGATTCCTGGTCAGGGCACATGCCTAGATTGCAGGATCAATCCCCAGTTTGGAGCATGCAAGAACCAGCTGATTAATAATTTTCTCTCATCACTGTTGTTTCTCTCTCTCTCTCCTTCTCCCTTCCTCTATGAAATAATACATCCAATATAATAAAAGAGAAACATGCAAATTGACCGTTACCACCAGCCAATCAGAGCGGCTGTATGCAAATTAACCCAGCCAAAGATGGAGGCCAACAGGCATGGAGCTAGAGCAAACCAAAGGCTTCTGTTGCAACTGCCTGCCTAGGCTGGCTGAGCCTCTGCTCACAGCCATGCCCACCAGCCAATCAGAGTGGCTGTATGCAAATTAACCCAGCCAAGATGGAGGCTGGCAGGGCGGCTCTGCACTGGGAGCCTCCATGGCTGGCATAGCTGTGCCAGGTGTGTCAGCTCAGTGGGAGGGGGGGTCTGGCCTGGGGCCTCCTCGGGGCATCCAGGAGCAGCTGTCCTGAGTCTGCTGCCTAGCTCCACCCCCGGGAGCCTCCGAGGGGTATCCAGGAGCGCCTGTCCCGGGTCCACTGCCTGGCTCCACCCCCAGGGGGCCTCCCCGGAGCATGCAGGAGCACGGGGCCTCTGCAGGGTGTGCAGGAGCAGCCGTCCTGGGTCTGCTGCCTGGCTTTGCCCCCTAGGGGCCTCTGCGGGACATCCAGGAATGCCTGTCCTGGGTCCACTGCCTGGCTCTGCCCTGGGGGCCTCCACAGGGTGTCCAGGAACACCCGTCCAGGGTCCGCTACCTTCATCCACCCTCCAGGGGCCTCCACAGGGCATGGGAGCGTCTGCTGCACAGTGCAGAGAATCCGAAGCCAGTTCACTGCCCAGCTCCAGCCCGGGTGTGTTTGCTCAGCAGCAGGGCCCCACCGAGGGATTCTGCACCAGCGTCCGCCCCTGGCTTGCCACCCAACTCTGCACCAGGTGTGTCCCCTCAGCGGTGTGGGCCCATCAGGCGTGTGCAATCGTGGGCCCTCCGGTGGGAAACGTCCAGGCCTGCACTCACCAGCCTTCCCACCCTCCAGTGCACGAACCCTGAAGGGGCTGTGGGCAGCCTGAAAATGGCTCTCAGCCCCTCACCCAGGCTGGCCAGGCATGCCAGCAGGTGGACATCCCCCCCGAGGTGTCCCAGACTGCAAGAGGGCACAGGCCGGGCTGAGGGACCCCCACCCCCCGAGTGCACAAATTTTTGTGCACCGGGCCCCTAGTATATATATAAAAGCCTAAGGCACTGTTACAACTGGTCGACCAGTTGCTCTGATATGCACTGACCACCAGGGGGCAGACACTCAACACAGGAGCTGCCCCCTGGTGGTCAGTGTGCTCCCATAGCCAACCTCCCACTGCAGGCCAACCTCCAGTGTTCCCTCCCCGGGATTAGGCCAGATGGCCCCTGATCGGTCTCGATCACTGGCCAGGCTGAGGGACCCCACCCGTGCACAAATTTGTGCCCTGAGCCTCTGGTAAAAATATATTTAAAAAAAATAAAAACTCTAACAACTAATCTTTTACCTCTTTTCCCTTCCAAGTCTACACACATTAAGCAATGTACCTTCTAAAACTCTCTCATTGCCTGTTTCTGAGTG
>PVJC01038591.1:0-16668 GCA_004026665.1 Murina feae | reverse complement strand
GCTAGAACCGAATGCCGTGCAATTGACCTCATTTCATTATTGCGAAGATTATTTTACAAATGGCGAGCAAAGTGCTGTAATTTAACAGATGAGAGACGATAGCGTATTAAACGAGTCTTATTTTAATTCCAACAAACTGGGACCACTTTCTGAAGACAATGCATTCATGACAGGGGCAGTGCATATGTTCCCTTTAAGGCTGAAGAGAACTAGTATGATTTTTAAATTTTAGATGAATTTCTTCTCACTTTAACCTTTTGCTTTACCTTTTAAGGTTGGATATTCATTGGTCATGGTTCATTTAAAATAGGCCATGAGATGATAAAATGCAGTAATATAAGGTTTTCATTTTAACAGTGATTTTCTTATTAAATGAGAGGTTTGACTGAAACTTTTGTCCAATGAACAAAAATTATTGTTATTTATTTTTTAAACAAAACAGAAACTAACTCACAGATACAGAGAACAAACTGATGTTTATCAGAAGGGAGGAGGTGAGCAGTGGATGAAAAGGTGAAGTTGCTAAGAGGGAGAAACTGCTAATTAGGAAACAGCCAAGGAGAAAGCAGCCAATGACACTGTAATCACTATGGATGGGGCCAGGTGGGCGCTGCACTTATGGGGGAGGGGTCACTCTAGTCTGAGTCTATTCACTGTGCTGTACACTTGAAACTAACATCATACTGTATATTATATATCATTTAAAAATAAATATAAATAAAATTAAAAAAAGAATAAAAGCACTTATAGTAGCATCAACAACCCCCCGATACATAGGGAATAACCTCATAAAAAAAAACGTTAAAATGTCATTAAGGGAAATAAAAGATCTAAATAATGGAGGGGCATGTCACATCTATGGGTGGGAAATGTAGATTGTGAATCTCGTCAATTTCATCTTCTGTAGAGGGAAGGCAATCTCAACCAAACGTCGCACGTGTGTGTGTGTGTGTGTGCGTGTGCGTGTGTGTGCGTGTGCGTGTGTGTGCGTGTGCGTGTGTGCATGTGTGCGCACCTGTGCAAGTCACAAGCCGATTCTAAAAGTTTTAAGAAAACGTAAAGGGCACAGAACAGCAAATACTCTCTTGAGGCGGATATCTGAAGACTGAAATCCCAGGTGACAAGACTTAGGTTTAAAGGCGCAGTGATTTAAACAGTGTGATTTCAGCCTAAGCATAAGCAAACCAGTGCAAGAGAGCGTCTGGAATTAGACCACAGGTTTCCTAGCTTTTAATAAAGCACCATTGTGAGGAAATGATATGTTTTCACCACCTGGTGCTATACTGATTCAATAACCAAAAACAATGAAATCATGACCCTTGCTTCACACCATACTCAAAAGTACTTTTGGACCAAAATGGTAAAATAATAAAGCTCACAGACAATAATAGAGAAACATGTTGTCATATGCTTGAATAAGATAAATATTTCATTACATGATAACAAAAGTAAAACACTAAATAAAAAGATCGACAATGTTACTTCATCAATATTTTAACATTCTGTTACTCAAATGACAATGTGAAGGGGAAAAAAAACCTGTGGAAGAAGGCAAGCTATGGGGAGAGGATCTTTGCAATATCTGATGGGAGGTATCATATACAGAATATATAAATAGCATTCACACATCAGCAAGTGAAGGAGAAAGCCAGCTGACCCAACGCAATAAAAATGGGCAAACAATTTGAATAGCCACTTGAGGAAAGAAGTCAAAGGGAATGGAAAACAAGTACTTGGAAAAAACTTCCCTATGTCTTTAGCCAGCAGAGAAATGCAAATTAAAAAGACAATGAGATTCCATCACACCTACCACAGTGTCAACAACAGCCTCAACCCAACACAGCCTGGCAGTCATGCCAAGTGTTGGCGAGGAGAAGACATCCTTGAAGACAGGACATCCTCCGCCCAGGCTGAGGGGAGCACACATTGGAATGCTACTTCAGAAGTCTCCGGCAGAACCATCCCCATAGCTTGTATCCTCACAGGAACACGTGTTTATGCCCTGAAATACCGCACAGGGTTGTTCATGGCACTGAGCTGACAAACCAAACCTGGAGACACCATGAATGCTCACTACAGGATGGTCATCCACAGGCCCAGGCTGTGTGGCTCAGTCGGCTGGGTGTCGCCCATGTATGGAAAGGTTCTGGTTCAATTCCTGGACAGGCACATGCCAAGCCCTGGTGGGAGGTGTGCAGGTGCAGCCAATCAATGTTCCTCTCTGACATCAGTGTTTCTCTCGCCCTCTCCCTTCCACTCTCTCTAAAAAAATCAATAAAAATATTTTAAGAAAAGAGTGCCCATCGAAAGATTTTTTAGAGAGATTCCAACAAAAGGCTGAGTCATGTACAGAGCGGGGAACTGTTTATTTCTGGAATGTTCCATGTAAAACCTCAGTCCAGACCTCAGTTGACCACAGGGTCTCAGCTACTGGATCCCACTCTTATAGCCAAATGCTCACCAAGGTGTACCTGCTGGGGCCCCGGCCTCTGAACTGGAGACGGTGACCCACCGCTGGGAATAACCCGGGGATGCCCGCTCCAGACTCCCGGGGGCGGGAAGGGGCTGCTGGGCTGTTTCCCTGGAGTCCTGGTTGGTAGTTTCTTCATGGGGCTCATCTGTGTGCCCCATACTTTAGCTAAAGCTCCCTTCCAGGCCTGCCTGCGCCCCCTCCCCCAGGGCAGAGATGGAGCGCCGCTCACTTGCCCCCCTCCCCTGCACCCCCTCCTCCCTCCGAGCGGCGTTCTGCTTCTGGTCAGTGCCGTCCAGTGGGACTGAGGCTGCTTTCGCCGCGTCCTGGCAAGGGCTGTCCCTGTACAAACCCACACACGTCTCAAGACTCACATTTACACGCCTTCCAGAGTAAAGGGCTGGGAGTCTCATTCTGACCTTTACGGCCCCTGCCTCAGCTCTCAGCTCCGAGAGCCAGGCCTTCAAGAGGCCTCGGAGTGAGGAGGCCACAGAAGGCCTCCCTGACGGAGCGCTGACTCCAACCCACACAGCCATGTCCTCACACTGAACAGATTTCCTGAAGTCCCAGCCACGAGCCTCAGCCACAAGTTCACGGCCGCTATGTCACTGACGAGTCGCAGCGCAGCACACACGCCGGGATGAAGTGTGTGCTGGGAGTCGTGTGCAGGGGTGTATCTGAGATGGAAACATCTCTCTCCTGGACATCCAAAGGGAGCAGACCCAAGTCCAGGGTCTCCTCGCTCAAGGCCTCCAGGCCCAGGATGCTCCCGCTGACTAAGTTCAGCCTTCCTGCTCCCCGCTCTCTGCCAGCCTCGATGGTGTCAGGCAGGCACAGTCTCTTGTATTGAATGGAATACTTGGTAGAAGCCACTAACACTCTTTCTTTTTTAAAGAAGACGTTTTATTGATTTTTAGAAAGAGAAAGGGAGAGGCAGAGAGAGAGCAACATTGATGTAAGATGGAACATTGATCAGCTACCACCTGCACACCCCCAACCAGGGATTGAACCCAAGCCAGGCATGTGCCCTGACCAGAGATTGGACCAGTGACCTCTCGGTGCACAGGAGGACACCCAACCAACTGAGCCCACCGGCCAGGGCTAAACCACTAACACTCAACACCGTCACCTCGCTGCAATTCACTCTGATCTCCTAAGACCCTGGGGAAACCCCAGCGCTCAATGCTATTGTCATGGCATCGTAAGAACTGGTGGCCCTGGTTAGTGTTACCAAAATCCCTTCCCCTTCTAAACCTCAGGACCATGCAGGGGCAGAACAAACCAGAGAGAGGATTCCAGGCAACGCTCTGCAAGGACAGGAGAGGTGACCGGCGCTGGCGGAGGGTCACGCTTTCAGAAACCCCACCTCGCGCTCTGACGAAGCGCTGCACACTCCTTCCCTTTCCCTTTAACTCTCCACTCCGCATTCTTAAAAGTATTGCCAGAAGTTGTTACTTTGGAGAACTTCCAATTATGCCGGACAATTGTGCACCGGAGAGGAACGGGGGTAGAGACCTGAGCAGGTACTGGCACGGGCGTCTCCCGGAATGAAGATGCTGCCCGCGGAGCCTCTTCCATCCGCTATGTCCCGTAAGTCCAAAATGATTTCTGTTTGCTTTGGGCCCATTCCGGTGCCATTCCCCTTTAAGTAACTGGCCATCTCACCACTTACATCCCACTTTAATCACAGAGGGTGCTCCGTGAGGACGGAAAATAAATTGGAGACCTCAGGCCTGCGAAGTACCGGTTCAGATTTAATTAAGGCTTTCATTTCTTTGGGGATTTTGACGAAAACCTCCAATGCTTTTAAAAATGAATGCACCCCCATAAGGAGGCCTGCCTGTTCCAGAACAGCGCCCCGCGACCATGGCCGCTTAAGAAGGTTACTGTGGGTTCTCTGACGTTCAGCTGCTCGCAAAGGGAGATGGCTTCATCGCGCTACTGTGGGTGAGCAACATACCCCTCCGCTTCAATGGCACCTCCCGGGACGCTGGGGCAGCGTACGTGTGGGTGAGAACTGGGACACGTTTCCTGAAACCTTCTGTGCCTTCATCTGTACAGTCGCGCCCCCTTATCCGTGCAGGGTACACTCCAGGACCCCTGGGATGCCCGAAACCTCAGATGGTACCGAGCCCTGTCTTCCCTAGACCTGATAATTAACTAATTAACTTGTAATTAACTAGTTATTAGTAACAGGAAAGGAGCGAAGGGAAGGCCACACGTTATAGGCAGATTCCCTGCGAAACACTGGGTGGGGGGATGGGATCCCACAGAGGGAGGAGAGATGCGCGCCTGGGAGGACACAGGGAGGAACTTGCCTGCGATCACAGAGATGGATGGTCAGAATGGGCGTGGCCACTGCAAGTGCGTGGGAATTTGAGACACATAATCCCCTGAACAAAGAAGTTCACTCTCTTGGCTCCTCCTGGCACCCTTGGCTCATGGCTCACGCCTGGCTTCCTGACATTCCCCCTTCTGACCCACGCCCTGGGGCCCCCACACGCCATGACTGATGGGCTGCCGCCAGCCTGATGCTGACCTGGGCCCGGCCCCAACATGGAAGGCACCGGTGGCCACTGGCTTTGTGTCTAGCTCCACTGAACCCAGCTGCCCTGCTTCTAGGACTGGACCCAGGGAAATGGGACTTTGGAAACGCAGAGAGTAATTCCCCAGAAATAACGCTTTCTGTCATGTCTCATCCTCCCATGTGAGTATCAGAAAATTCCTTTTCTCGGGACATCACAAGGACTCCACCCCCAGCAACAACCAGGGGAGATGAAAAACATTTCCCCCGGTAACAGATATACACACCTGCGCTAAAGCTTAATTCAGAAACGAGGCACAGCAAGACACTGACAACAGTAACCATCAATAGAATAGGACTCTGATAGCAACACGCTGTCATGAATGTGTGTGACTGTGGTGTCTCTCTCTCTCTCTCTCTCTCTCTCTCTCTCTCTCTCTCTCTCTCTCTCTCTCGACAGCTGCTAGGTAACTGATGGTGAGCAGAGTTTGGAGTCACGTCCTGGGTGTGTGTGTGCGGGGGTTGATTGAGATTCCATCAGGTTACTGGGAAGGGAGCCCAGTCAAACGTTATCGCTCATTTCCGGAACTTTTCAGCTAATATTTTTGGACTCCTGTTGCCTGCAGGTCACTGAAACTGGAAAGTGAAACCACAGATGAGGGGACACAGCTGCACTTACTGCCCAGCTCCTCCAGCCCTAAAAGGCAACGCCCAAACGGCCATGCCTACCAAGTGATGCCCAGGCTTCCCATGGGCCCTCAGTCCCTCAAGCGCATCTGCCGCCGGGAGTGGGATGCTTCACCCCACAAATGGCTGTCTTCTTGCTGAGAATGGCGAAAAGGAAAGTACTTTGTCACAAACACCCTATTGTTGTGCTAATGGCTCTTCCCCGTGAGGCTGTATCTACCAGACACCTGCTCTCATTGCTCCTGAAACCCAAACTCGGGCTGGCAACATTTAAACGGGACAAAATAAAGTGGGTAATTTCTTTCTAGCAATGTTCATGTGGGAGAGGCGGGCACACTCTCATGTGGACAGACTGAACACCAAAGCCCTAATTAAGTAAATTTAGTTTTCCCTGTAATCAGACTTCCAGGAAATTAGCTGTCAGTGGAGATAAATTACAGTTTATTCCAGTTTTATAGCATGCTTTGGTCAAATAGAGATTATGTGTGAACGGCCAGATTTGGTTGCTAATTTTTCAAGCGTATGAAAGGATTTGCAAACATTATCACTTGAATCTTTCAATGTTCTGAAGCCAAATGTTTGCCTACAACATCCCGCTTTAAACAGCCCCGTAGAGTGATTATCTGTCAGATCTTTTCCATCTCACACACAACCATTCGGATTTTCAAAACCTCAGATCCAAGGGCCTTCGTGCCTGTTGAACCCAAGCCCTCTGGGTCCTCCGTCCTCTGGGTCTTGAACTCGAGATGCACCGAGCTTGGTCTGAGACAACATGACATAGAGCAATGTTACAAGGCCTCACATGAGGGATGCGTGTGGTGACAGAGTGGGCCTTGCTCGCGTGAGGGCGCTTCTTGCACTGTGACCCTACGGATCCTGGTAGGAATCTCAGGAGAGAGCTACAGGGAAGGCAACAGCGGGAAAAACTCGCTGTGGAGTCAGACCTCAGTACCCCAACGTCTCCATCTCCAACCGCTGGCTTCTCACCCCACACCCTTCCGTGCTGACGCCTGTGTGATCTATCGCGCGTCTCTCAGGCCACAAACAAAGGAGGAAAGGTGCGCGTGTGAGTCAGTTCGCCACGAAACCTCACACGCATAACATCTCAGGACACTGTGCCTTGTTTTTGTGCATTGTTTTTTACTGTGGTTAGTGCTCATGATCATTAAGTTTTTATTTTTCTACTGTACAGCTCATTGCATTTTTGTTTGTAAAGGACTTATTTAGAGATTGAGCAATACGTTTGACATGGGCTTTATATAAGAAACATTAAAACGGGGTCATTTGGGGGTCTGGGATGGACTAATTCAATTTACATTATTTCTAATGGGGAAAATGATTCGGTTTCTGAACAGACTCCCACGGCAGGTGAAAGCTCACTGTAATTAGTAGCTTTTCAGTTACTTGCAGCCCCAGACTCAACATTCCAGGGGGCACTGCTTTAATGTGTCCCCTGGGGCGGGGCACACGGGTAACGGGCGCTCAGCACCTGGCCCTGAACTCTGTGCTGCGTGGTGGGATTCGTGTCCCGCTGTGAGTCCGTCCCTTGGGAGGGCTCCTGGCCTCAGCGGGAGGAAGGGAGAGGACACAGGCCCAGGAGGAGGAGGTGCCTCAAGCCCTTGCTTTGTCCACAGCACACTCAGGTGTGAAACCCCAGCGCTCTGTCCTTGACCCCAGGAATCGGAGCCTGTGTCTGGGGAAGACTGAGATGCACTTGACTTGCAGAGAATCCCAGGGTTAGGAAACTCAGAAGCCGGTGGATGGAGTGTGTGAAGATGGTGACAGTGGGGAGGGAGGCTGTCATGCCCTGAGATTCCCATTGGCCAGAGGTCTTAACAGAAGCAGCCGTCCCTGCTCCCTGATCAAAGGGTTTCTATGGTGATGAACAGACGTGCGGACTTTACCTCACAGAAGAGTCTGTGACCTTGAGAAGGTGTGTGGCATTCAAGGAAATGATGCCCAGAGGAGGGGCAGCTGGGTTTGACCTGATGATCAGAAGGACCCCTCGCCCTTGGCATGGGAAGCGCAGGACAGGAGGGTGGGCAGGACACGTGGACCCATCAGGAGCTACAGGGAGGGGTTGGCTCACCAATGAGCTTGGCGACAAAGGACATCTACTGTGGACCCACACGGGTGGGACAGGGAGGGCAGCTGGTGGCAGAGCGCCCTCTGTGGGCAGGTGGCGACGGTCCCCATGACGGGCTGGGGGCTCCTCTCACTCCGCGCCGTTGCAGGGATCAGGGGCCACTTGCCAGGATTCCCCACTGACGTGTCTGTAGGTGCCAGGGATAAAGCACTTGAAACTCAGCGTCCTATTTAGTCCCCACAGCAGCCCTGAGGTTTTATTCCTCTTCATCTTCTGCAAATGACGGAGGAGGTACAGAGGCCCCGAGCAAGCGCTGGAGCTGGGGTCTGACTCTGACGGTGCTCGCGGGACATCTGAGCTCTCCCGTGTCCGCGCCTGTCCAGCGGGTAGCGGCCCCCATTGGAAAACCTTCCCTCACAGGAATGAACCGGAGGCATTTACCAGCTCCACGTATTCCCGGGAAAGGCAGACGCTGGTGGGTGTCAGTGCCCGTGCGGGCGGGCTTGGGAACACACAGCTACCCAGTGGGATTGGGCCAAGCAACATCCCCTCCATAGGAGCAAGTGGGTAAATAGGGAAAGAGAAGGGGCCCAGGACAGAGCAATGTCTCTCCCACCGCCCCCACAGGCCCATCTCCTCCACAGCACAGGGCTTCACAGGCTTCAGGAGAGACACACTGAGCCAGACCCGTGAAGGGGACAGGTCCAGGGGGGCCTGAGGCAACAATATACCCACCCGGTGTCACTTCACACTCGAGGCGGAGTTACCGAGTGGCCTGAGACTGCCACGGTCTCAACATCAGACACGAAGGCGTAACATTCAGGGCCGTGAGGAAAGCAGCCTGCAGATGTGTGTGCTTGGGGACAGACGCCTGTGTTGGGAGCTGGTTTAACCGCTGTGCACCCTGCAGTGATGACGGTACTGTGTGTGAGCCCTGCTTTCTCACCCATAACACCAAACATGCCAAGTGCAAGGGGGCATGTGAAGCAATGGCACAGGTGAGGTAGTGACTGAGGGAGGGGATGGCACAGGTGAGGTAGTGACTGAGAGAGGGGATGGCACAGGTGCTGTAGTGACTGAGGGAGGCAGTGACACAGGTGGGGCAGTGACTGAGGGAGGCAGTGGCACAGGTGAGGCAGTGACACAGGTGAGGTAGTGACTGAGGGAGCAGTGGGTCAGGCCCTGTAAGTGCAAGGTGCTGGAGCAGGAGTTGTCCTCTCTGTGGGCGTTCATACCTGTCCCCCTGCAGCACTGTACCTCCTGTGCCACCTGGGAATGCACCCTCGCTCATTTTGAAAAGCTGAATGGACCAGTTGTGCCTCAGGAAAGCCAGGTGACTAAAGAACAGCTTGTTCCAGGGAAAAGCCCTCCAATATGTCCACGTGACGGCCTTTCCCCACTGTGGTGTCCTTTTTAAAGAAACATAGTTTTATTGATGTCAGAGAGGAAGGGAGAGGGAAAGAGAGAATTGTCAATGAGAGAATCATTGATCAGTTTCCTCTTGCACGCCCCACACTGGGGATGGAGCCTGAAACCTAGGCATGTGCCCTGACCTAGATGTGAACTGTGACCTCCTGGATCATAGGTTGACGCTCCCCCACTGAGCCGTGCCGGACGACCCACCATGATGTCTTTCCCAGATGAATTAGTAGCAGCCTATTATAAGCACACTAGGGGCCCAGTCCATAAAATTCATGCACTGGTGGGTGGTGTGGGTTCCTCAGCCCAGCCTTCCCCCTCTCGCATCCTGGGAGCCCTCAGGGGGTGTCCTATGATGGCTTAGGCCCGCTCCCTGCTCCCCTTTGTGGGAGGCAACCAGGCTAATCAGGGGAAGCCACCAGCCCCATCACCCCACTGCTGCAGCCACTGCCAGTCACAAAAGCCACCAAGGTGTTTTCATCAACATGGACTCCAGTCCCTTCACCATGAAAAAATGACAACTTTCTTTAGGCATTTTCAAGATGTGTCTTTCATAGGATATGACATTTCTTTCTTCCTTTTTTTTTTTAATCTTCACCTGAGGATATGTTTCCATTGATTTTTAGAGAATGTGGAAGAGAAGGGAAAAACAGAAATAAACATCAAAGTGAGAGGAACACTTTGATTGCTTGCCTCCTGCATATGCCCTCACCTGGGCCTCGGTCAGGGAAGCCTGCAACCTAGGTACATGCCCTTGGTCACAAATGAACCCAGATCCTGCAGTCAGCAGGTTGAGGCATTATGCGCTGAGCCAAACTGGCTAGGGCAGCATATGACATTTCTTAGCCCTCCAGCAGTGGACCTTCATTTTTTCTCTCCAGGAGTGTGGTGGAAAAACCCTAGATCACCTTTAGGGATTCTTATTACCCAAGTTACTAAGACTATTACCAGTGGCATACAGGGAGCTTAGCCAGTGAGCAATCAGAAAAGGTGTTTCCTCTGTAGTTCACTCTGATCACTGGCTCCACCCCTGCCCCTCCAATCTCAGCTCCAGGCCCAGGATGCAGGCCTGGGCAGGGAACCCCAAGACCCCTGAAATAGCTGGCTCTGCCCCTGCCCAGGCCTGCAGTTTCTGCCTGAGGCTATAGGCCTGGGCAGAAGACCCTCAGGCCCATCCGATCGTCAGCTTCACAGAGCCCAGGACTCTGTGATCACCAGCTCTGATCCTGTCTCCTAACATTGCCAGCTCTGCCCTTTCCCCACTGCAGCCTCTGGCCAAGGCTACAGGCCTGGGCAGGAGACCCCCAGGCCCCTGCCATTGCCAGCTCCACTGGTGCCCAGACCCCTGAGATTATGGGCTCCGTCCCTGCCCTTCCAACCGCTGGCTCTGCAGAGCCCAGGCCCCTGCAATCTCTGGCCTTGCCCTTGCCCAGGTCTGAGGCCTCTGGCCCAGGCCTTATGCCTGGGTAGGGCACCCTCATACCCCTCTGATCATCAGCTCCACCCCTGCCTCCTCCAATCACCAGCTCCACCCTTGCCCATGGCTCGAGGCCTCTGGAGAAGGCCTCTGGCCTAGACAGGGGACCTCCAGTCCCTTCTGATCACCTGTTCTGCCCCTCTCGGGGCCCCCCACCTCACCCGCCACCTGCCTGGCTAACAGGCCTGACTTCTTCAGTGGCGGGGTTGAGCCAGAATGGGTACCGCCATCTTGTGGCCATGGGGGTGGCTATCTTTGTGACGGAGTGACACCTAATCTGCATATTACTCTTTTATTAGATAGGATTGATCACTGCACTGTCCAGGTCACCACATACCCATCAGTGAAGTCTGCTGCCCTCAACTTCTAACAAGTGGGTGGTAATTCTTTTATGGTAAAACACTCACCGTGTAGTCCTTGATTGAAAGCTACAGAAGCTGCCAGTGGTCACATCCATTTCTGGATGAGAAACATCAGCTGTTCTGTCACCTCGACCCCCAGGTTAGCCTGCAGGAAACGCGTCCCTGGGGGGATGGATCTGTCAGCTGCCCGAAGCTCACTTTCCCTGCCTTGGCACAGACAGCACCTGCTGAGGGAGGAGGCTGCCACAGTGTGCCTCAGCAAGCCAGTCCCTTGCCAAGTGCAAAGTGTGGGGAACAGGCGGGCAGGAGGCTCCGCTGACCTCGCCCCCGTCTCACCTCCCCCGAGTGCAGAAGTCTTCCCTGTCCGGGCACGTCCAGCCCCTGCTCAAACCGGTGCAGGTCCCCTTGGCCCAGAGCACCTGCGTGGTTGACTCAGACCGCCTTCCTCTGCACACCTTCTCTTATAGGATCCAATCCTCCAGACCAGCTGGCTGGCGGCTTCGACCTGCCTCTCAGACCATGTCCTTCAACCCAAAACCTGCTTCCAACCATCTGGCATGATAACGCTTCTTCCTCAGCCAGACATTCACTCTATGCTCCCAGGGGAGCGCACACCAACACGTTCCCCTGTGAAAGTGAGAGGGGCTCCTGCAGACTTAGGCTCCGAGATGATTCCTGGGAGGGGCCTGAGGGAGCCTCCAGGAGGCATGTCCTACCGGAGGCCAAGGGCGCCGTCCCGGGCAGGCAGGGAGCAGCCCTCCCGCTCCTGTGAACTCTGCACTGAGACATTCCCTCCCTTTGGCTCCAAATTTCTGCCTTTTTAATTCAAAGAGTGTTGTCATCTATTTATCTAACAGAAGGCAACTGAGAACCCACCAGTCACCTTGATGCCTGGAACAGCTGAGTGTCATGGGGGTGGGGGAGGAGATGGTTACACACGCACCTCAAGACAACTCACCACAGGCGCAGAAATAGGGGGAAACTGGCCGCTGGACCTCCGAGGCCAGGCTCCCAGGGAGAGCTCAGCGCTCGCCTGTGCCGTGGGCAGGAAGCGAGGAAACAGGGTGAGCTGCCCGAGAGAGGCCTGCCCTCTGGCTCCTGCCTCGGGCTGCTGCACAGGTCCCTGAAGACAGTGTAGAAGGTGCCTTTCGAAAACCCGAGACAATGAGATAGATTCAGCCTTTCATTTCCCTGCGTCCTGAGCATCCCCACCGATGCTCACCTCCTGCAGCGGGCAGGCAGGCGCTCAGACCCCTCGCTGCCTCGCGCCTCCCCTGCTTGATCCCATCAGCTACTGTGTACACGCTACTCGGCACAGTTTACAAACATGTTTTTTTCTGGCCTTTTCTAAACACCAAAGGGAGAACACTTTATTCCAATTCAGATTAGATAGTGTTTAAGGGTCGCTTCTGACTAGTAATGAAACAGTGTAAAAAGGAGTGTCCGCGCTAACTGCGGGGACTTTGCCCGGAGGGATGGCAACCTGCAGGGAGAGAAGTCCCGCAGTCTGCAGTAAGGCCGCGCGGGGAGTGCTCCTCGCAAAGTGGCGCAGCCTGGGCCTCAGCCACGGGAGCGGGAGCAGCTGGTCTCTGCAGTGGGGCAGGCTCTGCAGTCCCATTCCAGGCTCCCGTCTGACACCCACCCAGGACGTCTGATTCCCACCCAGAATGTCTGACACCCACCCAGGACGTCTGACACCCACCCAGGACGTCTGATTCCCACCCAGGACGTCTGACTCCCACCCAGGACGTCTGACTCCCACCCAGGACGTCTGACACCCACCCAGGACGTCTGACTCCCACCCAGGACGTCTGACTCCCACCCAGGATGTCTGACTCCCACCCAGGATGTGTGATTCCCACCCAGGACGTCTGACTCCCACCCAGGAGGTCTGACACCCACCCAGAATGTCTGACACCCACCCAGGACGTCTGACTCCCACCCAGGACTGACACCTGCAGGAAACGCACAGCGGTGAAGTGTGAGTGGCAACCACAGCAGGTGACTGTGGTGCCCATCCAGGTGTGCAGGTAAAGCTGGGAACTCATCGGCACCTACGGCAGGATAAACTCAAGTCGGCTACCGCTTCTATCACCCACACTTCCCAATGCCCGGGAATATTTTTAAAACTTTAAATGAAGAGATGTCATGGTCAGCAGTGTGGGTCTTCAATCGTTTTTCTTTGTTAGGTGACCTCACGAGTCAGGCGCGGAGCAAGGGCCGCTGCAGGATGAAGGTGGTCCTGAGCGCCGTGACCCGGAGGAGACGTGGCCAGGAGCCCTCTGGTGCAAGGGGCCGCGCCATGCGTGGATCCCGGCACCTGCGCCTGTTCCCAGCCTCCTGCGTGACTCTGCTCTGAGCCCACCGCCGTCCCTGTCAGATGGAGCCCTGCCCACCCTGGGCCGCGCCCCGGCCTCTGCACCCGCTCACGGTGAGTGATGTGTGCTGTGCCCAGCACGCCACCGTGAGGGGAAATGAGCACCACGCCGGGGGCAGCCCTGGGAGTTTGCTTCAAAGGAATCTCTCCCTCCATCTGCTGCGCGGACAGTGCGGGGGTAAGGAAGCGGGTCTATGCTGCTTCACGGGTTAGACAGTCACAGACGTGCCATCTGCTGTCTGCACCGCCTTCCCCTTCACAGTGTCCTCTCCCTTCCTGGGGGGTTCCAGAAAGCTCAGCTCTGCTCACCGCATCACAGAGAACCTGGCTGCACCCCACTCTGCCTGCGCCTCCCGCCTGTGGGGCCCTCTGACCTGCACGGGTACAACCCTGATCGTCCCTCCTCCAGGTGGGGTGCAAGGTCTCAACTGGGAGCTGACAAGAGCTGGCCCACCACAGTTCCTCCTCAGCTTCGCCCCACACCTAACCCAGGAGTCACTTTCGCTTTTACTATTATTTCCAGCCCTTCATGCACGTGCACATGTGCCACATGCACACACGGGCCGTAATACTGTCCCTGTATGGAGTGTGTTATGTTTTCTTACTACAGGAGAAGCATTCCCGTAGATCCTCAAGCACTTTTTCTGGACATAATTCTTCATGGGTGCAGATGACGTGCCACCCTCTCTTGTAAGCAGGTCTAATTCTTAAACATGCCGCTCGCGTCCCGCAAAGAGAAGGTAGAAGCTGCCCCTTCAGGCTTCCTACCCAGACGTGTTGCTGTGAGAACACCCGCCTTCCGCGTCAGCACGTGTGTGATTCCTTCCTGGGCTTAAGTAACAGGCAGTGCAATTGCTGGTCAGTGGAGCCGGCATGGTAACCCGACCAATGAGGAGTCCGTTCGCGCTCAGCAGGTTCTGTTTCGATGACTTTAGGCTTCTTCTGAAGGTACAGGACCCCCCAGCAAAGCCCACCATTAATTTATAGCAGGAAATGCTCCAGGAAAGACTCAGGTCCCGCCTCCCCCTTGTATTTCCTCCAGGCTTAAAGAAGACAGGTTGAAAATCACCTGTTAGCTAAACAGCAACCGTGGACATGAAACGACAGAGTCCCTGAGAGTACAGCTAAGGATGAAGCCATTCCTAAAGACCAAACTACTGAACACTTTTGTGACTTCAAAGTTTTCCTCCCCATCTTTTCAGAAACAAGCAACCAAATACAGACTCGGTGCAAATCGACCTTGGGAAGAGGAGGTGCTGACCAGATGGCTGTGGCCGGAGAAATGTAACGAGCACACAGTGGGGCGACGGCGCTGACGTTACGCCACCCCGCTAGAGTCATTTGGCATTTGCTCTGTTCCGTGTTCTGTTATAAAAGTGATCTGGGAACATAGTAGGGAAACAGTCTACTGAACTCTGGTTTCTAACCCCAACCAGCGACACTGAGGAATGTGGGCTCAGTACATCCTCTTCCCTGCTCTAACCTCTGGTCTGTGAGATGAGTGTTTCTAATTTTTTAAAATCCTCACCTGAGGACATGCTTATTGATGCTTAGAGACAGGGAAGGGGAGGGAGGGAGGGAGGGAGAGGGAGAGGGAGAGGGAGAGGGAGAGGAGAGATACAACATCATTTGGTTGCCTGCAACCTGGGTACGAGTCCTGACTGGGGATTGAACCCCACCTTTGGGTGTAAGGATGATGCTCCAACCAACTGAGCAAGAGGGAGCATTTTTAAAATAAAAGTCTTGAAAGAAATCAGCAGAAGCCCGGCCAGGTGGCTCAGTGGTTCAGCGTCGACCTATGAACCGAGAGGTTATGGTTCAATTCCTGGTCAGGGCACATGCCCAGGTTGCGGGCTCGATCCCCAGTGTGGGGCATGCAGGAGGCAGCTGATCCATGATTCAAGATTGATGTTTATCTCTCTCTCCCTCTCCCTTCCTCTCTGAAATCAATAAAGATATTTAAAAAGAAAGAAAGAAATCAGCACAAAGCGTCATTTAACGCTGACCAACCTGAGAATAAAAGTACATAAAGTCAGATGTTGGATACACGTCCAAATATCAAACAGAATGCTGCTCTCGGATCCTAAACCCAAGTTGAATGTGAAAGTTTTGTTTCCCTGATGCCGGGTTTGGCAGTGATGAGAAGCACTCTCTCTCTTCATGGTGCCCCTTATGATAAAAAGAGCCAGGTGGCCCGGCTCTCCAGGGCAATACAGGTGCTGGAGAGATCAGCACCCCTGCCCCCCCCCCCCTCCTCTCCCTCCATGGGGCAGCTACCACCTCAATCCATGCTCTCCGCCTCTGGCAGGGGCCTGGCAACTCAGCCTCAGGCGGCATCGGGCTTGCAGCTCCTGACTTAGCTAGAATCACACCACAGGACCAGCCACCTCACTGCCACTCTGGCAAGAACAGGCTAGAGATTTCAAAACAGGGGTCATATTCCAGGAATTCTGCCGGGGCTGACGGGTAGGCCCTGAGCGACGATGAATGATTGCTCTGACACACGTTTCTGTGAAAGAGAGGCTAAGGGGCTGTTTTACTTTAGAAGCAAAAGGCAGTTCGCCTGCCTTCTTAGGCTTTTATTGTCACAACCGCTTGAACTAAAATTAGCCTCTAGACACAAGCAGCAGGGTGAGCCTCCGTGAGAAAGCGCATGCTTCTACAAGGTCGGGTCTTAAAGACTAAACAGAGAGATTCCAGCAAAACACCCAGGGGCTCGGCAAGGTCCCCCAGAGGCCCCGACCTTTCAGAGAATCCTCCTCACAGACCTTCCAACCAAGTCCTGTGCTTCCCCAGAGAATTCATGGAAAAGGCATGTGTCTTTCACATTAAAGCACAGCGTCATAACACGCCAGTGGAAAAAGATAAAACACCAAGAAGTATGTATATTTCCTCCCAGAGGCAAACATGCCATCGCTCTCCAAACTGGGTGGTAGAGTTTAAGATAGATTTTCCTCCAAGACACTGGGAAAGAAGGAAAAACAAATAGGCTTGAAGCAGAACTATTAAAGGAGCCAAAAGGAGACGCTTGTCATTATCTACAGAAGGACGAGCTGCTATCTCCAACGAGAGAGGGCTGAGGCATCCACCATCTGCTCCGTTCTCAGCCCTTCCTCCTGAGGACACAGCCCTGCCTCCTGGGGGCACACAGCCCTGCCTCCTGGGGGGACACAACCCTGCCTCCTGGGGGGACACAACCCTGCCTCCTGGGGGGGACACAGCCCTGCCTCCTGGGGGAGACACAGCCCTGCCTCCTGGGGACACAC
>PVJC01038590.1:0-16692 GCA_004026665.1 Murina feae | reverse complement strand
CTTTGCCCATTTTTTGATTGGATTGTTTGTCTTCTTTTTGTTAACTTGTATGAGTTCCCTATAAATGTTGGAGATTAAACCTTTATCAGTGCTAACATTGGCAAATATGTTCTCCCATGTAGTGGGTTTTCTTGTTGTTTTGCTGATGGTTTCTTTTGCTGTGCAGAAGCTTTTTATTTTGATAAAGTACCATTTGTTTATTTTCTCTTAATTTCCAATGCCCTAGGGGCTGTATCGGTGAAGAAACTGCTTTGGCATATGTCTGAGATTTTGTTGCCTTTGTATTCCTCTAGTATTTTTATGGTTTCCCATTTTACGTTTAAGTCCTTTATCCATTTTGAGTTTATTTTTGTGTATGACATTTAAAGGATTAAAAAAAGGTATCGTATTCAAAATGGACATGATTTGAACATCTAATATAATAAAGGAGTAATATGCAAATTGACCATTACCAGAGACACCCAAGCCACGCCCACCAGCCAAGCCACGCCTCCCAGCCAACCAGAGCGGCTGTATGCAAATTAACCCAGCCAAGACGGAGGCCAGCAGCCATGAGGCTAGAGCAAACCAGAGGCTTCTGTTGCAACTGCCTGCCTAGGCTGGCTGAGCCTCTGCTCACAGCCATGCCCACCAGCCAATCAGAGCAGCTGTATGCAAATTAACCCAGCCAAGATGGAGGCCAGCAGCTATGGAGCTAGAGCAAACCAAAGGCTTCTGTTGCAACTGCCTGCCTAGGCTGGTTGAGCTTCTGCTCACGGCCACGCCCACCAGCCAATCAGAGCGGCTGTATGAAAATTAACCCAGCCAAGATGGAGGCCGGCAGGGCGGCTCTGCACTGGGAGCCTCTGTGGCTGGCATAGCTGTGCCGGGTGTATCAGCTCAGTGGGGGGAGGGGGTCCGGCCTGGGGCCTCCTCGGGGCATCCAGGAGCCCCCCTCCCGGGTCCACTGCCTGGCTCCGCCCCCCGGGGGCCTCCACCAGGCATGTGGGAGAGCGGGTCCTATACGGGGCTTGCAGGAGCAGCCGTCCTGGGTCTGCTACCTTCATCCGCCCCCCAGGGGCCTCCACAGGGCGTGCAGGAGTGTCTGCTGCACAGTGCAGAGAATCCGAAGCCAGTCCGCTGCCCAGCTCCACCCCAGGTGTGTTTGCTCAGCAGCAGGGCCCCACCAAGGGATCCTGCACCAGCGTCCACCCCTGGCTCGCCACCCAGCTCTGCGCCAGGTGTGTCCCCTCAGCGGTGGGGGCCCACCAGGCGTGTGCGATCATGGGCCCTTCAGTGGGAAACATCCAGGCCTGCACTCACAAGCCCTCCCACCCCCCGAGTGCACAAATTTTTGTGCACCGGGCCCCTAGTGTATTTTATAAAAAGATGCAATTCAAAATAAACTATAAATACAAATATTAGAAATTTAAATTACATCCTTGTGCTTTTAGGTATAGTTCGTAAATAGTTTTTAGAAAGCTATTGCCCTCTAAAATATTAAAATTAGTTATTAAAATGAGGAAAATGCAAGTAATTATTCATATAAATGTTTATGTAAATTATTTGAATAAGCTAAAATGTAATGAGTTAAATTTCTTTAATCTAAATTTCAAAAACAAACTAACTCTTCAATATTTATCTAGTTTGAAAAGAATCAATACCGGGCTTCATGTATATTATAGCTGACACTATACATATACATACAAACTTTGAGAGTAATATGAATCATTTAATATTTAAAGCTGTTTTCAGGCAGCATGTACACCTGTTTGCAGCATGCCATGTTATTGGATGAGTGCCTTTGAATGCATGAATTAGAGCAAAGAAAATGGATGTTATTAATACTTGAAAATAATGTATGGTTATGCAGCAATTAATTGTATTTATGCTATCCAGAGGAAGAACCTGATGCATTTGTTTATTTTTTTCTTACTTAAATGCTACCATGGTTCCAATTCCTTCCCATGCTCCAAAGCAGTATCTGTGTCTGTTGTCAGCAATGGTGATCTGGTTGCATTTGTTCATAGTCACCTTCTGTTTTAGGATAGAGAACCAAAGACAGTCCAAAGTGTTTCTCTTGGGCTTAGAGGGTGTTAATCATAAGAGCGGGGGGGGGGGGGTTAGTTACAAGGCCAGATGTTTAGAGTCTGACTTGCTCTGTACCAGCACCAGGTATGGGATCCCAAGTGACAGAGGATGTCAGAAACTGAGGATGTCAGAGGATCACAGAAATTGTGTGAGAGGAAGAAGCCAATAAGGAAGTCAAATACAATTGTGTGTGAAGGGGATAAGATTAAAAAAGAAAGTTAATAGGGGTGACCAGGCTGGCAGGGGAGGGCAGTTAGGGGGATTAGGCAGGCAGGCAGGCAGAGTGGTTAGGGCAGGCAGGCAGGTTAGAGGTTAAGAACCAGAGGTTCTGGATTGTGAGAGTCCCCAAGAACTCCATATTGGAGAGGGTGCAGGTAGTGCTGAGGGACCGTCCCCCCCCCACCCTCTGTGCACAAATTTCGTGCACTGGGCCCCTAGTCCTTATAATAAAAGACTAATATGCAGATCGACCAGTTGCTATGATGCACAATGATCACCAGGGGGCAGACGCTCAATGCAGGAGCTGCCCCCTGCTGGTCAGTGTGCACCCACAGGGGGAGCACCACTCAGCCAGAAGCAGGGCTGACAGTTAGCAAGTACAACAGCGATGGCCAGAGCCTCTCCCGCCTCTACGGCAGCACTAAGGATGTCCAACTACTAAGGATGTAGGCCATCAGTCAGACATCTCCCAAAGGATCCTGATTTGCAAGAGGGTGTAGGCCAAGCAAAGAGAACCGTCCCCCACCAGCGTATGAATCTTGTGCATCATGCCTCTAATTTGTTTGTAACAATATAATTGGTTCAATTGGTATTTTTTTCCTGGAATATAAAGTACTGGAACAGTACTGGTATGTTTCTACTGTAAGTCAAAGCCCTTAGCTTAAAAGAGATTCACAGACCTCAACCAGAGTTTCTCAGAGGCCACTTTCAGCCTGAATATAGTTAGGGATATTTTGTGTTTGGTTGTATCTACACTCAAAGCCCTAATTGCCCAATATATTAATATTAATAATATTATTAATATTAATATATTAATATTGGGGGCCTGGGGAAAATACATAAACCGTTCAGTAATATTATCTCTCTCTGTTCCCCAGTACTGTATGTCCAGATAAAAATATAGTTTTAAGCTATACTTTTTGAGCAAGAGAGAAAAAACATCACATATTAGGAAAATCTGCTCAAGAAATGCCAAAAAGATCACAGGGTATAAAATAATTTTAGCTGAATTTAAAAGATGAAGAAGAAATAATCTGGTTTAAACGTTAGATATATTTCCTCTCATTTTCAACTCTCTTAGTGTTTTAAGTGTTAAATATCCAGACCAGAAATGTGAGCTACTCATTCACATATCCAGTATTAATCAGGGATTATGTCTCCCAGTTTAATTCATGTTTTATTCATGCTTAGAGTTTTAATGCTTTCTGGCACTTTTATTAGGTCCAAAGTAGTAAAATATGAGAGCTTGTAGATAAATAGAAAAAACGTCAGCGTTCTCACCATTTTCAGGAAGGCACATTAAACATTCAAATTATTTCTCATTACTTCTTGACCTATTGGCATAGGATTTATAATGATTTTTACATTTTGTAAAATTTCAGGTTTGTCTTCGGCCATTCACTTTGCTTTTATATCAAATACACGATTTTCTTCCTTTTGGAAATACTACTAATAATGGTAAATTGGAACACAACAGCATTGTTGGCAAACCAAACTTTATTAAATGTTTGATTTTATCTGTTCTAGAACATGAAAAGCAGCGCTTATGTAAGAGCACCGATTATATGAATTTGCATTTCAAAGTGAAATGGTTTTATAATGAATATGTGCGAGAACTTCCTGCCTTCAAGGATGCCATTCCTGAATACTCCTTGTAAGTAGTGATTTTCAACCCCAAGTTTGTTCTCAATTCGAAGTCCCACATAATTACACCTGAATTATGCAGTCCTAAAATCTGTTCATCTAGTTGTCTTCTGAATACCGACATGTCTATTATAACATTAACAATAAATGCTTCGCAAGTCTCTGGGAACCATATTTAATTGAATTGTGTTAAATTTTTTAAAGTATGTCTTACTTGGCTATTACTAAACTCAAAGAGAAAGAAATACATGACAGGATGTGGCTCAAATGATGAGATTAATTTCTGTGAAAGTGCTTGAACGCAGACTTTCTTGGGAAAATGAGGATGCTTGTACACGGTGGAGCAAAAGTAGGCTTACGGTTGTTCATCTGAAAAAGAATACAATAATCAATAAACAATAATTCAAGAATAAACTGTGTTTCTTATCCTCACTACTTTTGCCCAACCCTGTATATTGAGCTATATGATCAGATTTTTTTCGTTAATATAACCAGAAACATGTGTTAGAAATTAAAATTGAAGTCGTTATTAAACAGGTAACATTTTCATAAACATATCTCTATCAAATACATTTGTAATCATACAATCAGTCTTGTGATACTATGCATTAATATTTTATCAGAATTCTATTTTATTCCATCAAGGGAGGTCTTCCATATGCCAGGCACTGGGCAAAGTGCTGTACATTTATTTGTTGAGTTTGAACATAGAACACATTTCTGACTGGGAATGAAACTCTCAACCTTTTGGTGTGCAGGGACAATGCTACAACCAACCAAGTGAGCCACTAGGCCAGGGCCACAACACATTTATACAAGTTTATTAGCTTAGTTTAGAAATCGTAAGTATTTAGGTCTGATGGGCCTCCACTTGTGCTACTGCCTTTGCATATGTGAGGGGTGGGCCTGACTTAACGTGTTACTCTCCCAAGAGTGTTTGCACATCAACTGAATCTTGAAGGGAAGGGTAACCCAGTTCCATTCAATACCAACAATGTTGGAGGTCATGTGTGAGGTACTGGGGATATAAAAATGTGCATAGAGTTCTAGAGGGAAGGGGAACATGTAACACTATGGCATGTGCCATGATTTGATATGTACATGATTTGATATGTCCCTTGAGGGGGAGGATTTAGCCCAACTTTGTCCTTTTAGTGGACAGATCAATAGAGAAATGGTTTGCTGTTAGTGGTTTAGTGCAAGGCATATGTGAATAAAAATATAGAAGTCTAATATACAAAAAATTGGACCCCCAAAAAGTAGAAGAGAGAAAAAATAATACCAGAGCAATGTCTTAAATGATACTAGGTATGAATTTTATAAGACCAATTAAAAACATGAAGCATGCCCTAACCAGTTTGGCTCAGTGGATAGAGTGTTGGCCTGCAGACTGAAAGGTCCCGGGTTTGATTCCAGTCAAGACCATGTACCTTGGCTGCAGGCACATCTCCAGCAGGAGGTGTGCAGGAGGCAGCTAATTGATGTTTCTCTCTTATCGATGTTTCTAACTCTCTATCCCTCTCCCTTTCTCTCTGTAAAAAATCAATAAAATATATACTTTTTAAAAAACATGAAGCATTTTTGTTTTTAATCCTCAGCTCAAAAATTCCTGTAAATCCTAAGCAGGATAAATGCAAAGAAACTACCTATATGTACATCATAGAAAACTGCTTGAAACCAGGAAGAAAATCTTTAAATGTATTGAGGGTCAAGAAAGGGAAAACACTTTACCAGGGCTCCTATACTCTTGACTGACTGTTCAATGAGAATGACTAAAACCAGAATATAATGCACTGATATCTTTTAAGTGTTGGAGGGAGAAAGTCAACTTAGAATTTTACAAGTATCAAAAATATCCTTCAAAAATAAAGCAAAATAAAGACACTGACCTAACTGGGAATGTGAAATAACCCATTTCCAGCTAACTCTCACCAAAAATGTATACTAGGAACCATGCTTCAGATAGAAGGGAAAATGACACAAAATAAAATTACAGCAATGTAGCAAAGAATAAAAAGCATTTATCTTGTAGAATAAAAGAGATATAGAAAAAGATAGAGGTTGAAGATAAAAGAGAAGGGTATATATTTAATGAAGTAAAGCTAAAGGAAGCTAAACTGGAAAAAGAAAATGAGAAAAGATTTGGGTCTTAAATTACTCTCATATAAGAGAAGAGCAGCATTGACTGCTAATGAGATGTAAATGACATTTTTATAGTTTGTAATATTAATTTTTAGGTGGTTTGAGCCTTTTGTCATGCAGTGGCTAGATGAAAATGAAGATGTGTCAATGGAGTTTCTTCATGGAGCACTAGGAAGAGACAAAAAAGACGGAGTGAGTTTCAAATACTTTAAGATCGTTTATTGTCAAGATTTAGTCACACCACTCATCTTTAAGCTAACAGGAACTGTTAGGCTGTTGTTATTTATTTTAGTTTATTTTGATCCTCTAATGACCAAAATAAAATTAAAGCAATTTTAAAGGGCTGATCAAAACCCTAGGAAATTGCTTAAATAAAAATTAAATAAAAAATAATCGATCACCTTTTGGCCCCAAGATTCCTATTGAGTTGGTCAGAATCTACAAGTTGAGCAAACTTGTACAAAACCCCCTTGTGGCTATAACCCTTTCTAGGATGCCAAAATTATGAGCAGATACACTCCCTATGCCTCTGAAGCAACTCAAAAGTCTTGAACCACAGTCTGCTTGCTAAATCATCCTAATACTCATGGGGAATGAGAAATAAACAAACAAACTAACACATAAAAAGCAGTTTCCCAATTTAGAAATGGAGAGACTAATTAATAGCAGCCTGCCCACGATATTCGTTTCACTACATCTTCCAGAAAAGGAGATGAGTAATTTTAAAACGGATAGGCACTTTATTACTAGAAGATGAAAATATGTGACATGAAAGTCCATGATACAGGAGATTCAGTTGTTTGTGAGAAACAATGAAGACTGTCTCCACAGTCCTGCTAATGTGTTTAATGGAACGGTTTCACCTTCTCCCCTCAGTTTCAGCAGACATCTGATCATGCCCTCTTCTCTTGTTCCGTGGTTGATGTCTTTGCTCAGCTTAATCAGAGCTTTGAGATTATTAAGAAACTGGAATGCCCTAACCCTGAAGCATTATCTCACTTAATGAGAAGATTCGCAAAGGTAGGTTCAATGGAATGAATGCTTTCTTTGCTGAGACTGTGCCATGCTATTACTTGCCTACACAAAACCTGAATAATACTGTTGTTAGGTAGGATGTCTTCCCTGACACCACTATCCCAACTTAATTTCTAATTCAAGTATTAACAGATTCTGTTGTTTCAGGTTTGTCAACTTCCTTCACTTCTTGTTTCTTGAATATGGATTTATCATCTTTAAAAATATCTATGTGTTATTTAAATGAATGACTCGGTCCTTTTTAATTAAAGACATTGCCATGGATGGTCAAATTATTTCTATCTCAAATGTGGTGCTTTAGGCTGAAAATAAGCCTTGGCATTTCATATTCAAACTGTAATTATTATTTAGCCAACACTGTAGTACACTGAAAACTGTATTGAACTTGGAATTATAACAACTGCATTCTAATTCAATGTCATTCAGTGACTTTAGTGTGAGTCTAAGCAGTTTCTTTGAATTTTATGAAGTTAGTATTCTTACTTGACAGATTTATATTGATCAACCAGATTCCTCTTAAGACCTCTTCTTTCTCCTAGAGTTTAAGAAGGCTCAAACAGTGCTTACCACTTTGCCAAGTTCAGTAAAACTATAAGGAATAAAAGATGAGCTCTCCACCCTTCAAATCACATATCTACATATATGAATTGACCCCCATACATTATATATATATAATTAAGATCACATGACATGAACTAATTGGAAGATTACATGAAGAGGGACACAATTTGATCTCAAGTATAATGGGATCTACAGTATGTTGAGAGTAATGAAAAATAATTAGAGCTGAAATAGCCAGAGGTTTTATGGGAAAATGGGGTTCATTCAACCAAAAAAAGAAGTCATAGGACTGTTCTAAGCCAAGGAAATAGCAGGAATGAAAGAAGAGGTAAAGCTGAGCTTGCCATGTTAAGAGGAAAAACAACTGTTCTGGGAAAAGCAGTGGGAAATGTTGGGGGAGTGAAGATGGGTCCAGTTCTTGAAGAGTTTTTCTTTCCATGTTCAGAAATTTAGACTTTTGAACAATTTAAGAAACACTAAACATTTGGAGACTAAAGGCCCAGTGCACAAAATTCGTGTGTGTTGGGAGTGGGGGTTCCTCAGCCCAGCTGCACCCTCTCACAAAATGAGACCTCTGGAATCAGGCCTAAACCAGAAGTCAGACATCCCTCTTGCAATCCGGGACCACTGGTTTCTAACTGCTCACCTGCCTGCCTCCTTGATTGCCCCTAGCCCTTCTGCCTGCCTGCCTGATCACCCCTAACCACTTGCCTGCCTTCCTGATCACTCCTAACTACTCACCTGCCTGCCTGATCACCCCTAACAGCCTCTGCCTCAGCCCCCACTGCTGTAGCTTTATCTGGAAGGATGTCCAGAAGGTAATTCAGCTGTCCAGTCTAATTAGCATATTATGCTTTTATTATTATAGATTGTTATAGATACTTAAGTTGGGTAATGATATATTGACTGGATGGCAGAACAAGCAGAATGACTACTCAACCAGTTGCCATGAGGTGCACTGACCACCTCTAGGTCCCTCCCCCGGCTGGCAGGCTCCGATTGCCTGATGGTTAACAGAGAACCAGGGGTAGGTGGCAGTGGGTGGTAGATAAGGGGAAGATGACCCTGATCACAAGCCAAACCTAGGGACTATACCTAGGCATGAATTTCGTTCACCAGGCCTCTAGTGGAATAATATAGGGGAGCAACCTGCACTACTATGTCTTACTGCCCTAAGGATAAATCTGGCCACCTGGGTCCAATGATAGCAGAGGTCTTAACTGTTCATTCAAATGCTTGTTTATCATTGCCTCACCTACACACTTGACTAGCCCCTTTGAGAGATTAGTCATGAATAATGGCCTCAGAAAATTTATAATGAAACAAGGGGCCCGGTGCATGAAATTTGTGCATGGGGGGCAGGGAGGAAGGGGGCCCCTCAGTCTGGCCTGCACCCCCTCCAATCTGAGACCCCTCGGGGAATGTCTGACTATGGGTTTGTGCCTGCTCTTTTAACAGATGACAGCTCCACTGTTGTTTATTTCTTTTTATGCTTAAACCCATTGGAATTAGTAGGTATTCAAAGTGTATATACATTTTGGGGGGGACACCTATATATCTCTAGTCAGTGGTGAAAGGAACTAACAGCGGATTTTGAATCCCCAGGTTCTTGCTTACCCCCACATGTCTCCCCGCTCCACTGTTTACCTTCTTGGGCAGCAGGAGAATTAATGTTTTCTCTCATTAACTCAGAAAAGCACATCCTGTCACCTGCTGCCTGGCAAAAGTGCACTAGGCCCCAAGTGAGTGAGGTTCAGTCAGGGCAGCCTTCACTCATGGGTGCTGGCATCCAAAGTGCACATTCCTCCTCTGCAGTTGCCCTGATTATCCCACCATTTCACTCAGAAAGATGGAACTTCTCACCTCCTTTGGGTTCCTGATCTTGAATGCTGACCGGAGGCACCTCAGCAAAGGCTGCCCAGACCCACTAGGTGTGTCTGTCTGCACCTGCTCCCGTCTAAGCACCTGCATTAGCCCCATGGAGGTGATCTTGTTGCTACACTGGCCTCTGCAGGAATAGGGCATCACCACTCCGCCCTCTCACTGTCATCTCACAGACGCCCACCCTCAGCACCTAGACACTCTCCAAAGGATGTGAGTGTGTTGGAGGGGACATGTGTACATCCTGTGGGGATGTAGGTAAGCTGGAGTTGATGGAAGTGTGGCGGAGAGGCGGGGGGAACTTGTGTGCACCTTGGTCCAGGACTGCTGCAGGTGCATGAGGGTGACAGCGTGCTGGGGGACATTCACACGCCAAGGTGGGAGGAGAGGTAGTGTGCACCAGAGGCCTATGGCTTTGTAGATCCACAAACCCCCATGGTGCAGCCAGGAGGAAGTTTATCTGACCCACCACGGTGGCTGTCCCTGCAATCACACACCTTCTGGGCCAGGAGGTAGGACTTGTGCAACCACTCCTCAGCACTGATGGCCTGCAGGCACTTCTTCAGCTCAGCCACAGGCTCCAGCTTGGCACACTCACAGCTGCCACCACCACCATGTGGGGAGTACAGGCCCCCCTCCACTGGCCCACCTCCCCTGCCCAGAGCAGCCGGCCTGGGTGGGGAGGAAGCCAGGCGTCCTGCCCTTACCCACCCTAGCTGCTCAGTGCCTGCACCTGCTGCCCACCAGCCCGGAATGGCCGAGTGGCCGGAGCAGGGTGGGTTGGGACATCTGCCCCCAGCTGCCCTGTGCCTGTGCACATGTGCACTGCCTACAGGCCACCATCTTTGTCCAGTTAATTTGCATACTCACTCCTGATTGGCTGGTGAGTGTAGCAGATGGATGGTCAATTTACATGTTTCTTTTTTATTATATAGAATGCCAAACCTGTAAACAACTATGACAAAGTCAAATGCTATATAATCAGGGTATGTGAGATGTTGAAAAGAGCCCAGAATATCTATATGTATATCTCATGTGTCATATTTTACTTCTGAGCTTCTCTAGGTTTACAGATGGCAGCCTTCTTACTGTGTCCTCACATGGTCTTTTTTCTGTTCATGTGATCCCCTGGCTTTTCTGTGTGTCCAAATTTTCTCTTCTTATAAAGACAACAGTCAGATTGGATTACAGCCCACACTAATGACTTTATTTTAACGGTCACCCTTTAAAAGGCCCTATCTCCAAATACAATCACATTATGAGATTCTGAAGGTTAGGGCTTCAACATATGAATTTTGAGGGGACACAATTCAATCCATAAAAGATGCATATATTTAACATGCTTTTAGCCACAGACACAAAAACAAGGGTATATATAACTTCGTTTGCATTATCACAAAAAGTCTAATTTTGAAATCCTTTCTGAGTGGAGAATTGAGCCTGACTAGGCTCTTAGAAAACTGTAAACCTGGTTCACTAATAGAGGAATTAAGAAAGCTTTCTTAGGAAACAGTTTATTAATTAGGGTAGGACAGTTTATGCCGAAGTAACTATTAAACTAAGAAACTCTTACTTCCTGCTCATACAACGTCAGATATGGATTGAATAACCCTATAGAGGAGTGTTTATCAAAGATAAACAAAGCCAGATTCTAAAGTGGTAAAGACAGATTTTAATCCATAATATACTATGACAACAGAGAAGAGTCCAGAATGAATTTGACTCAATGTTTATTTATACAGGGGTCACTGGGTATTTTAAAGGGAGAAAGAGGGAGTAAGGGCAAGTGGAGGCTCAGTAGCGTCAGGGTGTTGGTGCATGTGAAACCCATCTGGGTTTGCTCCCTGGTGGTTATCTAATTAGGTTCCTACCCTCCCACAGAGGTGGGGAGACAAGGACCCATCTTTAGATTTTGCCTGCAACAAACAATCAATTGTTTTGGCAGCCTTGCATATTTGTAGGCAGGCACTTTAAGGAGCTCTAGTATTTGTTCAAGTCTGTAGAGGCCAAGCTTGGGGCATGGAGAAAATTGCTAGAGTTGGGCCAAAGAAAGAATCTTTATCACCTCCCACCCCCACCATTCAGTGACTCAGGGGTTCTAGCCTGAGAGGTCGCAATGAAGACAGAGCGTAGGATTCAGAGAGAGCAGGTGGAACTATGATTAGAAAGTTAGATCCGTATTTGTAAGGAGTCTTGAAGAATGGGCAAAGTGGCTGAACTTCTTTAGTAGAAAATGAACAGTATTGCATTATTTATCTGCCATGAAATATTTCTAGTGTTTATGACTGTTCATTATAAAGACTAAAATAACTTCCAACTTTTAAAAAATTATACCTAAAAATCATTGATTGGGATCATTCTTAGAGGAGACTTTCTTGGTAGTAGCTGATTTCAATTTTCAAATATGGTGAAATTTGCAGTCATTCTGCAAGAGAATTGCTCAAAAAACTCTCTAAGTAACTTTTTTTCTTTTGAGTGACTGCCAAGAAAAGAATAAAATGGGGCCATCAGGGATACTGCTTTAAAAAAGTATGTCACATGCTATTGTTGGAACTGCAGGACTTGTAGTGGAAGCAGGATCATATGAGAATTTAATAACCTCAGAATTAATATATTTAGTAACATACTATTATAAGTATACATGATATTAGAAAAGTAACTAGAATTCACCATCAGAATAGTGAGGGAGCAGGTTACATAAGGTAAGAGAGAGAAAGAAGAAAGCTGAATTGAGACTCATAGGCCCTGGGCTCCAGCCTGTCATCCACCTCTTGGTAGCTCTGGCCTTTCTCCAGCTGTAAAGCTGAACTTAACCATGTTGACACCACTGGGGATATAATCAAATGGATGGAGGGAAAACAAAGGGGTGAGGGGTCACAAAGAAGGTTGTATTAGAATTACATTCAGGTAAACACATTCTCCAAAGAAAAAATAAAATAAATAGACTCTGTGTGTCACTGAGGAAATATGAGCTTTTATTGGCACAAAAAATAATTTCAATTAAATAACACATTTTTAATCTATGGGAATTATGTGACAATAAAATTCAATTATTGTCACAAGGAAATAATGTAAACATTTTCTGGGAAAGTAAAAATTGGCAACTTTCATTGAAAAATAGATTCTATTTTATTGGAATGATTTTTTTTAAATCATAAAAATAAAAATGAGATGTGATTAATCTATTTAGCTATTTTGCAATAACTTCAGGCAACCGGAGTTTATTTTATCAGATGTGATCTTTGCTCTTAACAACCCTATCTTTCTAAGGATTGGGTTTCTTGAATCAAAAATATACTGAAATCATATTCTTTCTGGGACTTATACTGCTGTAAACCATCTCTTGTAATGAAAACATATTAATGATACATATATTCAGACATTTTAGAAGACTTCACACTCTAAACTGGAACTTAAATGGATAGCTTGTTCTTTCTAAAGTGTGTATAAGACTGAATAAGATGCTAAACCAATGCTTTAAATTTCATAGCAGGTACATCCAGAAGCTGGGATAAGTGGTAAAATGACATATAGGTAGTGAATGTTTCTATGGCAATACTGCTGCTCTTGACAAGTATAAGTAGTGGTTTAATGGTTAAAAAAAGAAAGAGGGAGAGAGAGAGAGAGAAATAAAATAATATATTCAGTACTACTTAAAAACAAATCAAGTATTAGTTGACTCATTGCTATAAGTCTGACTGGCTGCCAGGAGCTGGAGATGCTATGGTGAATTATGCACACATATTCCTTATTCTTTGGGAACCTAATTCTAATAAAAAATATAATGATAATTCATTGAGTATCACTATGTATTGATCACTTTAACCTATTCTGTTTCCCTTATTCTTTACAACAACCCCATGGGATAGATACTGTTATTTTCTCTATTTTTTAAATGACAAAAATCCAGAAAGTTTAAATAACACAAACAAGGCACCCATCTATAAATGCACATATGAGATGTTTTTGACCACTAAGTTATTATACTTTCACATTCTGTGTCATCAGAAATTGGTAAGTCAAATAGCATATTCTCACCATTTATTTTTACCATTTGAGTTAAACCTAGGCATCTATGGGGGGTTTTATCTTTGTCAGATGCATTAAAATATAATTTTATTAGGTCCTGAAGAGACATTTCTAATGTCACTTAACAGATACCACATAGCCTTCCTGTCTTCTCTGCATTGCTCTGATAATGTGATGTTCCATGACTAACATGGGACTGCAGAAATGGAATTTGGACCAGAGCTTTTATCTTACTGATTATAAGAGTAAATCTCTCGATGAAGCTACTGGTAGTGTTGACAGGCTATTTAGCCTATTCCTACTAGTGTGGCATTAGTTTAGGAGACCATAACAGACTTTGAGAGATTGATGCCATCCCACTCAATAATACCAAGAAGCTACATGTCAAATCACAGTGTATTGAAGCGTGGATATTTGAGTCACTCTTTCTGATCCAATTAAATACAGCAGAAGCCCTCTCATCACTGCCACAACCCTATGAGGATTTCATCTGATTGAATCTGGAGCTCTTTGAATGCCAGTTCCTTTGCTGCATCCATAAAAGAACTGTCTCCAACTCATGACTATCTCTTCATTTATACTGTTTTATTATAGAACATGATGCAAACAGCCCCGCTAGGCTGTCTGTTCCCTCTCTATATATTCTGTCACCACTTCTGAACCCCTGTAGCCCCCAGAAATAAAATAACGACCTAAGCTGACACACTCAGAAGTCCTGCCTTCCACGCCTTACTAGGTGCTCCTTCCATCAGCTCTTCTCTCTGAAGAGTGGCCCCTGCCCTGCTGTGATTAGTTAGCACAATGGTTCCTAAACTTCAGCTTGCATCAGTATCACCTGCAGACTTTTTAAAACATAAATTGCTGAGACCAAGCCCCAGAATTGCTGACTCTATAATCTGAGATAAAATCAGAGAATTTGCATTTCCAAACAAGCTGCCCAGTAACCCTGTTGCTGCTGGAGACATGTCTTAGGTAGATGTGTCTTAAGTAACTACCTACTAGTATTAACTAAAGAAATGACACAGTGATTTACTTTGTTGAATAAATTAAAGTGAAATCAAAGTTGCCCCTAAAATGTATATATACATTTTCATTCAGGTATTTTTTGTATGTTAGTAAACAAATGGAGGTTATTACAGCCAGTGCACCCACAACTCTTATGGACACATCCTACATGGCTGAGCACTTTTCCTTACAACCTGTGCTGACTTGCTAACCACTGGCATTTGTAGGCAAGTGGGTGTAAGATTCTAGGCTCAATTGTCTCCCAGTAAAAATTCAAGGGACTAAGGTTTTCCTATGAAGTAAAGTCAAGTGTTAGACTCTGGGGGATACCTTTAAAATGATCAGAAACAGATGTCTGGGTTCCATGCCCAAAATTTATCTTGAACAAATGATAATGTTTGTGTTGCAACAAGCTCCTAAAATCATGCTTATGTTTGTTTTTGCAATTTAGTGAAATGGTCTTACAGTTTACATTGTCATCAGAACCTATAAATTGAGAGTAGCGTTCATGTGTATGAGTGAATTAGTACTCCGTAGGTAAGTCCTCAAGTTTCAGCATTATATCTAAAGCAAGAACAGCTGCACTTGCAAGATACTGCAGTCTGATCAGCCATCTGTTTCCCTGGATTTATTGGTCTGCTGCTTGATAAGATTTTACATTTTCCATTGCTGATTTTCTATTTAAGTGGACACATATTATCATTTTAGTTTGTACTGCCACAGAATATTGATTTTCTTTCTTCATGTTGTCCCTCATTTCAGGTTTTCATTGTGATCTTAAAAGTCTATAAAACAAGTACATAGTCACAGTTAGTGAACTCAATTAGTAGATTAAACATGTCTCCTTTAGTTTAACTCCTTCGAGTGTTTCCCTGAGATGATTTTAAGCCATAAAGAAAACTAAGATGAATATATTATACAAAAAGAAAATAAGAGCTTTTGTGTCCTTGTTTTTTATCTATTAAAGGAAATGGCTTATATCTACTGTTATTATTGCTTCCTCTCTTCTAAGAAAATCACATCCATATTTGACTTATGATCACTCAAACTGTCTAAGTAAAAGCAGTAGGATGCAGTCAACAGTACATTTTTAAGTACTTGAAATAAAATATAACAAAGTTTATTTTCCCTGTTTTGCATAATTATGGAAGCAGAGGACACCTGTAGGCTCAGAAATAGTTATTAGGTGGAGAAGGAAAGTGTGAAATTAGGATGAAAAGGACAAAAAGAGGGGAAAGATTAGGCAGTATTTTTAGCAAATAGTCCATCAATAAATAAATTAATAAATTAAGGTAAATGTATAGAGATTTTGTGATATAACAAAAGCAGAAGTTTTGTGTTTTAAGAAGTGGTCTTTGATATAATCAGTAAGCTTCTTTATCATAAAAAATTCTTGAAAACACTTATTGCTAAGTGACATATATTAGAATATTCTCATGCCACTTAGAATGGGGTATTTAGGAACAATGGAAAAAGTTGAGAAAATGACAAAGAATTTTGGCATAGTATATGTGTGCAAGGGTGGTAACTAGAAGCCAAAAAGGATGATTCAATGCATAAGGTGTCATTATTCAGGAAAAAAAAAGAGAGAGAGAGAGAGAGAGAGAGAGAGAGAGAGAGAGAGAGAGCATTGTGGGTCATTAGTTAATAAGTATTCAACCGTGGAGGAGGTTGCCACAAAAATAGTTGATATATCTTCAGAATATTTACTAAAGTTAGAGATAAAGAACCTTGTACATTTTGCATATTATATTAAAACTAGAGGCCCGGTGCATGAAATTCGTGCATGGTGTGGGGGTGGGGGGTGGGGGTGGTTGCTCAGACCAACCTGAACCCTTTCTAATCTGTGATCCCACCGATGGGATTGGGCCTAAACAGGCAGTCAGACATCCCTTTCACAATCCAGGACTGCTGGCTCCCAACCTCTTGCCTGCTGATTGCCCCTAACCACTCCCCTGCCAGCCTGATCAATGCCTAACTGCTCCTGTGCTGGCCTGATTGTCGCTAACTGCCCTCCCCCTGCCAGGATGGTCCCCTCAACTGCCCTCCCCTGCAGGCCTGGGTCCCTCCCAATTGCCCTCCCTTACAGGCCTAGATCCCCCCCCA
>PVJC01038589.1:0-16691 GCA_004026665.1 Murina feae | reverse complement strand
TGCATGTCTTATGCCTCATAAACCACAACACTGTACTTATGCCTTATGTACCCAAGTCTACTAAAGGACAGCAAATCCCTTATATAATTACTCATTATAACTAATTTTAGAACTAACAGTCTTTTCTAAACCATTAATATGAAAATATTTCTAGAATAAAAATGATACCCAGTTGAAATGTTGTTAGATGAAGATGAAAGGTATAATTCCAAAAATGTCTGCTTCTTAGCAGGCTATTAATTCCATTCTTTTTATTTTTGTAAGCTTTAATTGGCTTTATTAAGTGATTTATGAATCGGGCAGTATTCCATCTATCAACTACAAGTATACTCCCCAATCCACTTACCTTTAAACTCTCCTATAACGACTGTAAGATTAAGAAAATGAATAAATAAATAAAAATAAAAAAGAAAATAAATAAATGTGTGATTTTTTTCAAAATTTGAAATACTTCTAATGAATATAAAAGGCAATATGCTTTCTATTCAAATTGTATCTTCAGATGAATAATTCATTGACTCAAACAACCTTTTAACCTACTTTCACTATTTCACTGGCATAAAAAAAACCTCAATTTGAAATACACTTTGTAAGTCAATTTTGAAATGCCATACTAATGCAAAGTAATATCAGTAGTAATTCAAAGTACACAATCCACAGTAGTAAATATTTGACACATACAGGTTTTAAACTTGATTTTTTTTTTGTGTGTGTATTTTTTTAATCCTCACCCGAGGATATTTTTTCATTGATTTTTAGAGAGAGTGGAAGAGAGAGGGAAAGACAGAGAACATTGATGTAAGAGGAACATATTGATTGGCTGCCTCCTGCACGAGCCCAAACCAGGGCTGGGACCAGAGAGGAGCCTGCAACCAAGGAATGTGTTGTTGACCGGAATGGAACCTGGGACCCTTTGGTTTGCAGGCTGACATTTTATCCACTGAGCCAAACCAGCTAATGCTAAGCCTAAATATTTTTTTTAATTGACATAGATTAACTGTTAAACACAAATTAAGGCATACTAATTAAATAATCTGGGAATGGAGAAGACTGGCTTAAAATTAAAAACTATAGATCAGTGCTAATCAAACTTTAATGTATACATGAGTCACCTTGGAGTCTTATTAAAATGCTTTAAGTATCTGGTCCTCTGAGTCTGGGATTGGGGGCTAAGATTCTGCATTTCTAACAAGTTCTCAGGTAATGGTGATTCTACTATTCTTCAGACCCCATTCCTCGTCTCCCATACCAGTTTCATTGATGTATAATTGACAAAACTATAAGATATTTTAAGTATACATTGTGGTAATTTGATATACACATATATTGTGAAAGGATTCCCACTATCTAGTTAATTCAGACATAGTTTGCAACCTATGTATGGCCTTTGGGTCAAATCTGGCATCCTTTTTTTATATATAAAGTTTTGTTGAAACATAGCCTCACCCAAGTCAACATATTACCTTTGGCTACTAAGGCAGAGTTAAGCAGTTCCAACAGAGACCTATGCCCACATAGCCAAAAAATAATTACTTTTTGGTCCTTTACAGAAAATGTTTGTTATAGATAATACCCAAAATGTGCTATCTAACATGAAAATTAAGAGTAAAGTAGAAGTATCAATGCCTTTCATGGTTTTGTGGGATTATACATCCCTTTCTTCTTTTTTGTTAATCCTCAGACGAGGATATTTTTTCCACTGATTTTCAGAGTGGAAGGGTGAGGGAAAGACACACAGAGAGAAACATCAATTGGTTGCCTCCTGCATACTGGGGTCAGGGATAGGGGATTGAGCCTGCAACAAAGGCATGTGCCTTTGATCAGAATCGAATCCAGGGCCCTTTGGTGTGCAGGCTGATGCTCTAACCACTGAGCAAGCTGGCTGAGAAAAGGACCATCCTTTTCTTTAGATTTTAGTTCTGTCTACCAATGGACCTCTTTAATTTTGTACAGAAGCAAGAATGTAAGTCCTCATTTGCTATGCAACTTCCTGATGGCAATATTTTTTAAAATAAGAAATCACTTTAATAAAAATAAGAAATGCTAATCAAGAGACTAAGAAACAAACTCATAAAGACTAAAAAGCCCTGACAACATTAATGATTACAGGTATAGCAGGTATAGTCCTGATCCAATGATCTCCACAGACAGTTTATCCCATTACTTACTCTTGTTAAATCCATGCCCAGCTTGAGCTGTGATAAGAGATGTAGGATAACACTGCGCTGCTCTTCCACAGCTCCCAGGTCATCCTCTTTGTTGTCACAAGTATCTTCCACCTCATCATCTGTATTTATTTCTTCAGGTTCCTTGATGCAAAACAAGTCTTTTGTTACAAATGCTTATTAATATCCTTTAACAAAAAAGTTTAAACATCAGACTTGAAGGCATTTATGTTGGGCCTAAATCAATCTGAGAACAGGCAAAAATCTTTCTACAAATGTAACTTCTGTCACCTGGTCATGGAATAGATTTACTCCATTATCGCTGATGCTGAACTTTTTAAGATCTTGCCATATAGATCACATATAAAATACATGTATTTTTGCAAAAGTAGGGTATTTCAAGAAGAGTGAAAAATGTCACTTCTTGCCCTGACTGGTTTGGCTCAGTGGATAGAGCGTCGGCCTGTGGACTGAAAGGTCCCAGGTTTGATTCTGGTCAAGGGCATGTACCTTGGTTGCGGGCACATGCCCAGTGGGAAGTGTGCAGGAGGCAGCTGATGGATGTTTCTCTCTCATCAATGTTTCTAACTCTCTATCCCTTTCCCTTCCTCTCTGTAAAAAAATCAATAAAATATATTTTTAAAAAAAGTCACTTCTGAATCTCAGGCTCTGTTGGCATTGGCCACCCGCCTGGGAATGCCACCACTATCTATAACTTAAGTTCAAGATATTTTGAGACAATTATTTGTCCTATTTTAAGCTAAAATCAAAAAAGTAAAATTTAAAAGTGACCGTGCATATCAAATTTAACTACTGTAATCTATACTCATTCCTTCTTGGAGTTGTCAGGAAGAATCCTAGGGTATGAAAATCCTGCAGTTACTCATGCCTTCTTCTTTTTTTAAAATTGATCTTAGGGAGAGGAAGGCAGGGAGAGAGAGGAAGAGAAACATCAGTAAGTTGTCTCCTGTGTGCACGCCGACCAGTTGTACGGGATGATGCCCAACCAACCGAGTCACACCAGCCAGGGCCCTCATGCCATATTAGTACCACAAAAAGTTCTTTGCCCAGCTCTTCAATCAGTCCATCAATCAGTCAATCAAACAACCCCTTGGAAAACTGAAAATGTTTACCTTTATCTCCATAAGGTCTTAGCTGCAAATAATTGGTAACAGTGGTTCTCAACCTTCCTAATGCCATGACCCTGCTGTGGTGACCCCCAACCATAAAATTATTTTCATTGCTACTTCATAACTATTAATTTTTTTACTGTTATGAAATGTAATGTAAATATCTGATATGCAGGATGTATTTAGGTGACCCTTGTGAAAGGGTCGTTCGACCCCCAAAGGGGTCACAACCCACAGGTTGAGAACTGCTGGGTTAAAAGAAACTTAATTTCTTATTTATTTCTATTTAAACATCAAATACCAGTTTCAAATTCCAAGTGCCGGAAGCCAATTCCAGCATGTCATAACTGCAAGAGTTTCATCAAAAGGTTGATGTAACTTGGGGACTCAACAAAGGCTGAGTCACATATGTTGTCACCTGTTGGGAATGGCTGAGGGCATTTCCCCAAACCTGAAAAGTATGCATTAAATGGTTGTTTGCTGCCAGACAGTTCAGGGCATCTTAATCTACATGTTATTGCCTCCTACTGGCCAAACACATGAACAGCTGTAGGCAAAATTCTTTCAATCTGACAATGGATTCTGTACCTAATCCTACCCTTTGATGTACATCTACCTCGCCTTAGGACAATTTGTGTTAATAAATAGCAAGGGGTCCTGAGACAAGGAGAACTTAAACTTAGTTCCTGTAGCTAAGTCTTCTCTGACTCCCCATAATGCCTTTCAAATTATGTTTAGTCTCTGGACTCATTTAATTTACACACAGCACCTTCTCCAGATTGCTGAACCCTACTAGATGCTGGATCAAGACCACCGGCATTACCCAAGATTCTAAAGAACCTTAGCAGATGTCACTTTCCATGTTTATCTCGGGGTGGTATCCCATCTCTCTCATGATACCTCTTCTTACTACCTCTATGTAAGACAGTTTCATATATGTATATTGCCTTTAGTACCGTATTAGATTTTAAGCTATGAGGAATTTAAAAAGGAAATACAATATTTTCTGGCGTATAAGACAACTGGGCATATAAGATGACCCCTAACCTTTGAGAAGATTTTCCTGGGTTAAAAAGTCTGGACAGAGACCATATGTGGCACAAAAATGAGCCAACTGGAGACACTTGGCGGTCTCTGTCCGGCTCCACTAAAATGAATGGAGTGCGGCTGTTTTTGAGCTCCCCCCACCGCATGCGGTGACAGATTTTCCAGTCCAGCTCAGAAGTTTCAGCACCCGCCCTATAAGACGACACCCAGCGTATAAGACGACCCCCGACTTTTGAGAAGATTTTCCTGGGTTAGAAAGTCATTTTATGCACCAGAAAATACGGTAACTTTCCTTTTTTAAGGCAAGATTCCTTCTTTTAAAAAAAAAATATTTATTTTTATTGATTTCAGAGAGAAGAAGGGAAAAGAAGAGAAAGATAGAAACAGCAATGATCAAAGAGAATCATTCATCAGCTGCCTCCTGCATGCCCCACATTGAGGATAGAGCCCACAATCTGGGCTTGTGCCCTGAACGGGAATTGAACTGTGACCTCCTGGTTCATAGGCTGATGCTCAACTACTGAGTCATGCTGGTCAGTCAGGCATAACTTTCCATTTTAAAGACGTCTCTGCCTTTGGTTTTCTAGTCCCATAACCAAATCCTATCATACAAGAAGTCAATCTATTTTGTGCAGCTAGGCAAAGAAAACCAATCCTAATCAAGCACAAAATCAAGAATGTAATGATCTCTCAAAATACAACAAAATACCAAATACAGTGACAGAGTTAAAGGGTAGTGGGTTTCTTCTGCTTCTTTCTCTTTTTTTCCTCTTTTCTTCTACCAAGGAAATCTGTATCTGCTCAAATTCTGATAAATCAATTAATGGCCTAGTTCACTTCCTCATGTTAAGACCACATAATTATTGTTTGTATAAATCAGAATTACTTCTGTTTTTATGAGCTTGAAGGGAAATTCCAAAGGCTTTCTCACTTCCGCCTTTCAATGACTAGGAAGTCTCTCCAGATCCATCCTAAATCATCTGCACAATATAGTTTAAGTAAGCATTCTTGGGAATGTCTAGAGTGAAAAATGTCACTTCTGAATCTCAGGGGCGGGGCGGGTTGATTATCCCCCTATGATTGGATATTAACTATAATAATTTTTCACTTGAGAAAAGTTGAAACACACACACACACACACACACACACACAACTTAACAGGTCTTGATTATATAATGTTCTCCAACCCTCTGCAAAGGTAACACTGCATTGGGGTCATAACCTAAGACACAGATTAATAATGCAAATGTAACCCTAACATGATTATACAAGATAAAGTTTACTTTGCAGTTTCTCCAAATGAAAATAGTATTAAATTAAAGAAATAAAGCATAATCTGGCAGAAAACCTATTTAAAGAGATAATAGTTTTTGTTGTATTTATAAAAATAGTCAACTCACTTAATAGAATAGAAAAAAAAGGAATTCTATTGACTAATACTGATTCTAAAACCTGGTATGAATAAAAAAATTTGAAAGGTCTCTTTTCTTTATGAAATGGCTCTTCTTACAGATCACTGTGTCTTTCTAAAGAAAAGCTTAAGGCAAAAAAAAAAAAAAAAAAGCATTACCAAATTTCAAATAAACATGTGCAAATGTATAAAATCCCTACAAAACCAGAATGATTAGCAAATACAGTAGTACAAGGAATTCATTCAATTTAGAGATTGCATGGCAAAAACATGCCCCCCCCACACACATTTTTTGTCCTGATCTCTGACTTGGGCACAACAGAACCAGGGGCTACATTCTAGACTCATTGGGGTTTATTTCCTCCATCGCCTGACATGCAGTCTCCACTGCTATATATATATATTTCAAAAAAAGGCATATGTGAAATTTTTGATATGCATGTCTATTATGATATGCTTCAATTAAGTCTAATGTCTTGTAATTAGTAAAATGTGCACTAATTTTTTCGACTTAGGTGTGATATTCTTGGTCTACTCAACATTTCAAAAGATTTGAAAATATAACAATCTTCTCCTCCCCGCTTCTGTGCTGCATCTCCAACATATGCCTCTATCCTGACCTCCAGCACACTTTTTATTCTCATTTAGGAAAATAAAGATAGAGTATATAATCTATAGTTTATAGTTTTTTGACTTGCAAATTACATCTCAAGTCCTAATCTCTCTCCAAAGCTTTAATTTCATCATTGCCAATTGCTTTTTATATGCATTTATAATCATTTAACCCTCTTTTCACATAAAATCCAATCATGTTCATAAATCATACTAAACCTTTCTTCTCAAAAAGCTTCCTTCCTAATTTTCTTAGCTTTGTGACTGGTACCACAATCTTATCTAGTCATTTAGGCTAAAAAACTTGGGATCAACTTTGATCCAACCCTATATCTAATCAATTATAAGTCCAACTGATTTTTCATTTGAAGTGCATGTTACCTATTCATTTGTCTTCACTTCTACTTCTATAGCTTCTATCCACACTTCAATTACAAGTCATATGCAGCAGTCTTCTTAAATATATCCATCCCTCTGCATGCTCATGACCGTATTATCTATCACATTAAGACACAATTATTCTACCTGAGTTTTATGTTCCTCTGGGCACAGTTTACATTGTATTCTATGGAGCAATACTCCAGAGATCATCATTCCACACAGAATGCAACATGAATGGTCACTGGATTTGTAAAAACCAACAACCCTGTGGTCATTTTCCATAAACCAGGTGCCCTGCTAAATTAATTTTATCTTCCTAACAATCTTATACAGTATTATTATCATTCCTGCTTTACAAATGAGAAAATTGAATCTAAGAGAGGTTAATGAATTGGCCCATGTGAGTAAAAAACAAGATCTGGATTCAAAACCAAGCATTCTCCACAATAAGTATACATGCCTTAGTATCCCTCTTGTGTTACTCTCCCATCTTTGCGATTCCTTCACTCCTGCTCTTCAAATCTTGTCTCCTTTCAAAGCCCAAGAACATTTCTCTCCAAAGCATTTCTTACATACTCCATCCAGTACATCTCTTTCTCTGAATACCCATATCCCAATAGTCTAAACAATATTAATTAAGAAAAAAAAATACTGCTTCGCCTCAATATTTCAGTATACGTGTCATGATTCCAAATCTCTTCAATAAAAGAACAGTTGTCTATTTTTGTGTCTCCTCTACTTCTTAACATTGGGTTTGCCATATACAACTATATAGCATAATATTTATTGACTCCACAAATGACCTTGTCAAAAAGCTTTAGGAAAAAAACCCAGCATTTTTCTTCTCCCCTGCCCACTCTGCCTGCCTCAAGTCAAGGCCTTTGCCAGTTTTATTTTATTTTAAAACATGTGTTTTTATTGACTTTCTAGAGAGGAGTGGGGGCAAGAGAGAGAAACATTGATGCGAGAAGCATCAATTGGTTGCCTCCTGCACACACCTTGACTGGGTATCGAACACACAACCTGGATAATATGCTGAATGTGAAGTGAACTGACAACCTTTTGGTGTATGGAATGACATTCAACCCACTGAACCACACGGGCCTGGGTACCAGCTTTGGAAGTCCCTGTGTCAGCCCTCGCCAGTTTTGCTTAGTAGATAGAGCTTTGGCCCATGAACTGAAGTGTCGTGGGTTCAATTCCGGTCAAGGCCACGTACCTTGGTTGCAGGCTCAATCCCTACCCCCAGTCGAGTGGGAAGCAACCAATTGATGTGTCTCTCTCATATCGATGTTTCTCTCTTTCTGTCTCTCCGCCTTTCTTCCACACTCTAAGAAATTCAATGGAAAATATATCCTCAGGTGAGGATTAATAACAAAAAAGTCTCTGTGTCATATATTTCTTTTAAGAAGTAATTTGCTAATATACAAATTTCCATAAACTGTGCATTACTCTTGACTCAATAATTCTACTTAGAAATATAGCCTAAAAATATAATCCAAAGAAAAAGGAGGGGGAAAAAAAAGTAGACAAGATGATAGAGTGCTACTATAATAATAATAATAAAAAACAACCTAGATATTCAGTAGGCTATTTCAACCTTTAATTACACAGGCCAAAATAACATAGGAAAAGTGCTTATGAGAAATATCAAGTAAAAAAGAGCTTAAAAAACACACACTATCTCTGTAATTATGATAACCATAAAAATAACAAATGTGAATCCAAAAGGCAAAGAAACCATTATGATTTGCTATAGTGGTGGAATTATAAATAGAATAAAAACTCTAGCTTCTGAGAAATGTGGGATAACTAGTACTTTATAAAAATATAAAACCCTAAGACTATCTGCTATTTTAAGTAGAATAACACTTTCAAAATTTGGTTTGGTAAAGTGCTTACTATAAAAAAGACTTAATAGTAAACTTTTAAACCTGTGAACATAATAATAAAATCTAGTAAATAATGTTAAATTAAGAATTGGAAGAGAGAAACATGCAAATAATCTTATATTAGATAAGCTATTTTCTAGAAAAAGAAAAACATGCAATTTCAAACTTTAAATACATTTTTATCAAGCAAAAGTAATCAAAATCGAAAAGGGCACATAATTTAACATGAAAAACACAGTATGCATAAGTTTTATTCAACAGACTACTTTCAAAGTCAAAGCAGGTAGAGCGTGCAAAAATGCTGCTCTGGTGCTATGTTGACTTGCACACCCTGACAACGAACAGAGAACTGACCCCTCTTGAGTGATTTCTAATTTTACACCAAAATCATATTTTCATTAGCAAATTACTTCTTACCCTTGCTAATAGTCCAGATTCCACAACACACTGCTCTTCTGGGACTGCCATTGGCTTACTCTGCTCGGCTGCAAAGGGCTGGTCAGCTCCATCTTTATAGTGGTTTGATAAAGGTATCTTTGGTTCTAACCACTCGATTGTCGTTCCTGATGAAGCAAGAGAAAACTTTCCCTGAAACTTGCTCATAATCTGAAAAGTTCAGCAGATGTAGATTTTTATTAAACAATTTTGTTTTGAGCCTACAAGACTAAAAGCAATTCAACCTGTTAAGAGATTGCCAAGACAGCCATATGTGTAGCTCATTAGCATGCGCACCATGATTGGTGTTTTACAAAAGAGTAATTTGCAACTTGAAAACAGATATCACCGTTTAAAAGAATCAACCCTTTGAGAGTCAGAATAAGGCTGAACTCACTTCTTGGGCAAATCTGTGAATCGTAAAGCACATTCACATCCTACTAGTTGACTTGTCCTTTTCTTATGAACCCTGCCCCTCTAGCAATCACAACATGTGCAATTAGGCTTCAGTGAGTCACAATTACAGCAGGAGCCTGAGACTGAAATAGTAAAATTTGCTTCAATTGGGTTGAATTTTATTCTCAGTAGCAATTCTCTAACCAAGCAATATAACCCTTTGATCTAATTTAAGAACTGTAAATACATGTCCATTCTTTTTTTCCAGTCATATAAAAAAGCTCCAGATACTTTCAAATTGAAAACCTCTTCTACTGAATAAATAATAGTTGACCCAGTGAAAGACAGTAGTCACATTTACAGACCTGTCATCTTCCCAATTAATGACTTAAATGTCTCTTATTACCCTTAACTAGTTTAACAAAGTGGATTCTATGCCTAATCAATAATGGAAAATGTTCCATTTGATTTCAGAGACTGATCTAGGTTTCACAGAAGCTTGGTTATAGAGTGCTACAATAAGGGATGCTCAATCTACCAAGCAGAAATTTTAAACAGTGTGGAGTTTGTTCAGTTGGTAGCAAACCCCCAGACTTCTGCAGAGAAATAAATGACAGTTTTGAGGATACCAGAGCATTTGCACTACCATGTAGTTCAGTTTCACTTGGCAATTGGGGAAATCCATGACTGGGGCAATGCCCTGGGTAAGTTCACGGAGCCTCTTTCAAAATTCCAAAAAAAACCCCACACAAACACAACACCTTGCCCCTATTTTAAAATAATTATTTTTAATATACTTATCTAGATGTCTTTACTTCTAAAAATAAAAGGCATACAAACACTAAATTTAAGAGACCTATTTTAAGAGATCATTCAACTGATTAAAATCTTAAAAAATCTTGTTATTGCCCAATTGGTGTGGCTCAGTGGTTGAGCATCAACCTATGAACCAGGGGGGTCATGGTTCTATTCCAGTTAGGGTACATGCTGGGGTTGTGGGCTCAATCCCCAGTGTGGGGCGTGCAGGAGGCAGCCGATCAATGACGCCCTCTCATCATTGATGTTTCTATCTCTCTCCCCTCTCTGAAATCAATAAAAATATATTATTTTAAAAAAGACCATATGAGACTAAACACTAACTGGAAATAAGATTTCATTTCTTGTGTCATAATAACATTTAAGTGGGAAAATAATTCAGTTTTTCCAGCTGTCACTTTCATTAAAGTTTACAATGTTTCACTTTATTCATTAAAAAGATAATTTATATTATGCATAAAACAATCATTTAAAATAAGACTGTATTCATTTAAACTACACAAATGAAATTTCTAAGAATTTTAAAAACTATATAGATTTAATTAATTAATCAAGTATTTGTTAAGGATCTAGTATCTAGCATTATACTCCTTGATATACTTTGAAAAAATTAAGTAGCATAAACTAGAAACACTGTTTCATTTAATTGACAAAATTATTACCAAACCAGATTTAACCCAAATTTTATAATTCAGGGTAATACATCCAATGTTTAACACAGGGGAATAAACAGTTAAGTAAGTTAAATTACATCTATCCCCTTAAAAGAATATAAGGCAGTCAATAAAACTTATGTTACCAAAAGTATAACACATATTGAAAAATTTTAAATACAAACATATATTTTCTAATAATGGGGTGAAACAAACAAAAACTAAAAAGAAAAAGAAAAAATGGTGGGAAATATACTAATACATCAACAGTGGAAATTTCTGGTTGATAAAACAATGCATAATTTTGTTTCATCTTTCAATTGTATGGCAGCTTATAAGTTCTTTATAATATGTGTGTGTTGCTCTCTAATAGAAGAAAATTTATATCGGACTTGTTAGAATTCCAAGGTAACAGTTCGTGTTCATAACCCACAACTTAGGATTTTGTGTCACCTTGGAATGCTGTCTCCCTAACCCCTCCCATACCTAAGCTAATTGGTTTTTGTAGCTTTTCTGTCTTTCCCAAACCTTTTAATATCAGAAATAATAGTCCATTTATATATTCTCCCACAGTAACTTGTTCCCATTTAAGTTGCACTTTATATATTATAGTTCACGTATTTACATACTGTCCCCAAGTGCACTATTAGTTCCTAAAGGGGACTACACATAGTTTATTGTGCTCTATAATACTGCCCTGACCTAAACCTACAATTGACATTAAAAATAGCTTTTAGCTTCAAATATTGAATTTAGGCACATGTGAGGATAGGATCCATACCTGACTATGGTAAATGTTCCTGAGCAGAGACTCAGTATCTTTCTAAAATACCTTTCTTTCACAAGGAAGTGGAGTAAGCTGAATAAGAGAACAATGAGTTGTTGTAAAATATTAAGTTACTACTATTAATAAAGTATGATGGGGTAGGGGGATTACAGAGATGTTGTTAAAGGTACAAACTTGCAACTAGAAGATGAACAAGTTCCAGAGATTTAATGTATGGCATACTGACTATGAACAACTATACTGCATTATATAATATACTAGGGGCCTGGTGCATGCAATTCGTGCACGGGTAGGTGGGGGAGGGCAGGTGGAGAGTTCCCTCAGCCCGACCTGCACCCTCCCCAATTCGGAAGCCCTCAGGATATGTGCTACGGATGGCTTGGGTCCACTTCATGTGGTTCTCTGCTCTCTGCCAGGCCTGTCTGCTCCACACCATGGGGATGGGCAAGCAGGCCCTGCTGGGTGCTGCCTGCAGGCCGATTGCCTGCTCCCTGGTCACCCCATTTGCCTGCTCTCTGGTGGATGCAGCCACCACCCAGCAGTCCGTGCTGGGTGCTGCCTGTGGGTCCCCTTGCTTCCTCCATGGTTGCCCTGCTTGCCTGCTCCCCAATCACCGCTGTTACCACCCAGCAGGCCCTGCTGGGTGCTGTCTGCGGGTCCTGATTACTTGCTCCCCCTTCGCCACAGCCACAGCTCAGGAGGCCCTGCTGTGTGCTGCCTTCTGGTCCGATTACCTGTTTTCTGATGGCCCACTTGCCTCCACCCTCATGACGGCCAACACTGCCCAGCAGGCCCTTCTGTGTGCTGCCTGCGGCATGCTTGTCTGCTAGGGACCACAGTGACCTCCCAGAGATTCCTTGCTCCCCCATGGCGGTGCAGCAGCCCTTGCTGGGTGCTGCCTGCAGTCCGATTACCTGCTCTCTGGTCACCCTGCTTCCCTATTCCCCCGTCGCCCAACAGGCCCTGCTGTGTGCTGCCTGCAGCCACCACTTGTCTGCACGGGGGTCATCATGGTGACCTCCAAGCAGGCCCTGCTGGGTGCTGCTTGTGGGTCCCCATTGCTTTCTCTCCCATCGCTTGCTTAGCACCCTATGCTGGCAGATGGGACACAGTGGCCCACCAAGCTGCCTCTCTGGGTGCTGGAACGCGCTTTTAACACCGGCCGTCCGGGCTGATCAGACCCAGGAGCCAGGCATGCTAAGGCCAAGGCCAGGGCGGGTACTTAGCGCCCTGTGCTGGCCAATGGGACACGCCTCTTTGGACGCCGGAAGGTGTTTTTAGTACCAGCCACCAGGCTGACCAGACCCAGAAGCAGCAGCATGCAGGGCGCTAAGTACATGCCCCCAAGATCGGTCTCTTCCCAGGCCCCAACGGCAGGGGCTGGGGCTTGCCTGGTCGGCTCCCAGCCTTGCAAGCCACTGCCACCGCAGTCTATTTCCAGGCTGCAACCTTGGGGCCTGCTCGATCCTCCCGCCCTGCTCCTCCTGCCCATCTGCCCTGTTGGACCCCGGTGTGGTGGGCTCCACCATCTTGGCTAGGCTAATTTGCATATAGTCGCTCTGATTGGCTGGTGGGCGTGGCTTATACGTCCGGAAGAGATGGTTAATTTCAATATTACGCTTTTATTAGTTTAGACTAAAGGCCCAGTGGACAAAAATTTGTGCACTTGGGGGGGAGGGGGGCTTTCAGCCCGGCCTGTGTCCTCTCACAGTCTGGGAACCCACGGGGATGTCCACCTGCTGGCTTAGGCTCACTCCCTGGAGGATCAGGCCTAAGCTGGCAGTCAGACATCCCTCTGGCAGCCCAGGAGCCCTCTGGGGATGTCCACTTGCCAGCGGGGAGCAGGCCTAAGCTGCAGTCGGACATCCTTAGCACTGTTTGAGGAGGCAGGAGAGGCTCTCACCACCACCGCTATGTTGGCAGATGTCAGCCTGGCTTGTGGCTGAGTAGAGCTCTCCCTGTGGGAGTGCACTGACCACTAGGGGCAGCTCTTGCATTGAGCATCTGCCCCTAGTGGTCAGTGTATGTCATAGTGACCAGTCATTCCCAATGGTTCTGCTGTTAGGGTCAATTTGCATATTATCCTTTTATTATATAGGCTAGAGGCCTGGTGCATGGGTGGGGCCCAGCTGGTTTTCCTTGAAGGGTGTCCCAGATGGGGTGGGGGTACCTGCTGGGGTGCCTGGCCAGCCTGGTTGAGTGGCTGATGGCTATTTGCAGGCTGGCCACAGCCCCTTCAGGGTAGGGGTACCTGCTGGGGCACCTGGCCAGCCTGGGTAAGGGGCTGAGGGCCATTTTCAGGCTGGCCAAGCCCCCCAGCAGGAACTCTCACCCCATGAGGGTGTGGCCATCCTGGGTGAGGAGCTGATGGAAATTTGCAGGCTGGCCACAGCCCCCAGTGACCCAAGTTGCCAGCGAGGCTGGCTGGAAGCAGGTATCTGGGGTTTACTTATCTTCTATAATTGAAACTTTGTTGCCTTGAGCACAGGCCAAGCCGGCCTAGGCAGGCAGCTTCCTCCATCGCCAGGGCAACGAAGTCTCTGTTTGCACTAGCTCTGTGGCTGCCGGCCGCTATCTTGGTTGGATTAATTTGCATATAGTCACTCTGATTGGCTGGTGGGCATGGCTTGGGATGTAGCGGAGTGACACAATTAGCATATTACTCTTTTATTAGATTAGATATGCCAAATTGAAAGGCTGTTAGATCACGTTGTATACCTACATCTTCAGGAAAAAAAAAATCACTTCTGTCGTGGTAAACAACCTGCTTCCCTATTTATAATGATCTGGCCCTCTAGCAACTTCAGCAGGAAATTATAGCTAATTTGCCTACAAATGTCAGGTGGTCATAATAATCTGGCCACTCAGTGTATGACAAAGTTGCTAAGAGACTATATCCTAAATGTTCTCACCACAAAAAGAAATGAGAATTATGTGACACGACTGAGGTGTTAGCTAATGGTTTGGTGCAGTGGTCCCCAACCTGGGGCACATTTCCCATAGGGGAGCAATTTGATATTCAAGGATGGCAATTTGAGAATGAGTTACTAACAGTGGATTTTTTGCATTTCTTATGGTTCTAGGGGCCTCACTTACAGTATATAAATATATATTGTGACATATTTATGCATTTCTGTCCTCTATTGTGTTTTGAAACTTTATTTGCTATTTTTTTCATATCACTTCATATTATTATTTTTTTAACTATTTCTTGATGATTTCTTCCTTGGTACTTCAACTGTCCTTTTGTTCTTTTATTTTTCTCTTTCATGGATGCCATGTTGTTTAGACCAGGTTAATGGCCTTTTTAGGCCTCCTCCATGGGAATAGGAGTTCACTTTTGGAATAATAAGAATTATATGTCATAGGGAGGCATCAGGATTTTAGAGATGCTTAAGTGGCCAAAAAAAGGTTGGGAACCACTGATTTGGTGATAATCATATATATGTACCTATATGTTGCAATATTTATGTGACAAATCAACATGTGTACCTTAAACTCACACAATGTTTCATATCAATTATATCTCAATAAAAAAAACAATGAGTTCATTCATCTCATTTAGTAGAAAAATGCATTTTTTTGTTCTCTCATGCAGTAACATTCTTTTTTCTAGTAAATTATTTTCCACAAATAGGTACTCTCAAGTACTAGATGTATATCTCATTTTTCAAACTAAAAGACGACTTAAAGACTTTAATATGTATCTCAACATGAAAATAATGAGTAGTGGACTGAACCAAAACTCAAGAAATAATCCTAGTGTTTCTTCTTTGGTCAACAAGATGAATAGTGATATCACCAATTTTAACACAAATACAGGAGATGTGGGTTTTTAGTTCAGTTTTTGATATGTTGAGTTTGAGGTCTCTAAAAAGATATTAAATGATATCAGACATAAATCCCAAATCATTTTAGATTGAAAAAAGGACACAATAAAAGACTTTTTATAACATGAGAGTGATCATTAAAAGAGGCTCATTGGTTCTCTATTTTTTGTTTTTAATTAAAATTTTCTGGAGTTAGAATTATAACACAGTCCTTTCCAGGTTTTGGATCTTAATGTAAGTCCTGCCTTTAATCTATAACTTACCTGGAGGCAATGAGCCCTTCTGATGTGATGCATGCTGCAACTGAAGAATATGAAAGCAGTCATTTAAGCAGTTCATAGTTGCCATGGAAGTAGCTTTGAGCATTAAGAGATCCTGGTCCAAGGAACTAAGATGGCCGGAAGCAGGAAGGCATTCAATTCGTCTAATCAAGTCTCTCTGTTGTCCTTCAGCATGAGACATCATCTAAGGAAAACAACAGTTCTGTGTGTCCCACTCATGATTTCTGTAAATACTATAATACAGCTGCCATTTTAATGAACAATATTCAGCTTTCTAGCCACTTTTAGGATATACTAAACTTAGAAATCTATTTTAAGTTTGTTTGGCTAGTCTCAATTAATGAGCATTTAATAATGCTTATCAACTGAGCAAAAGATGATAAACTTTGGCCCGGTTGGCGTGGCTCAGTGGTTGAGCATCAACGTATGAATTCAGTGGCTGAGTGTCAACCTATGAACCAGGAGGTCATGGTTTGATTCCAGTCAGGGCGCATGCCTGAGTTGCAGGCTCAATCCCCAGTGTGGGGTGTGCAGGAGGCAGCTGATTAATGATTCTCTCTCATGACTGATGTTTCTATCTCTGAAATCAATAAAAAAAATTTTTAAAAAAGATAGTGACCTTTAGTAGCTGCTTTTTTTCATAATATATAAGTGACTTATAAATAGGAGGTGGGCAAAAGTAGGTTTAGCATGCCAATTTCTGTGACATTGCGACTTTTTTTTTTAGTTAATAAAGCAATTGTAATAGTCATAATTTGCTTATCTTTTTCCATATAAACAAATGTAAAGCTACTTTTGCCAACCTTTGTATATGTAGCCTATTCAGGTGTAACACTAAAGATCAATGACTGTAGA
>PVJC01038588.1:0-16679 GCA_004026665.1 Murina feae | reverse complement strand
TGTCTGACTGCAGCTTAGGCCTGCTCCCCACTGGCAAGTGGATATCCCCTGAGGGTTCCTGGGCTGCCAGAGGGATGTTTAACTGCCAGTTTAGGCCCAATCCCCCAGGCAGTGGACCTAAGCCAGCAGGTGAACACCCGCTGAGGGGTCCCAGACTGCCAGAGGGCACAGGCTGGGCTGAGGTACTGCCCCCCCCCCCCCCCGCAAAGTGCACAAATTTTTGTGCACTGGGCCTCTAGTCTAATAATAATGGCAAAAGTAAATGTACACATTATGTGTACAACAGAAAATATTGATGAGCCTTTCTATTAATATCCATGTTAGAAATGATCTTCTTCCATGAATTGCTCTAATCTCTGTCCATCTTCATTTCTCTATGAGAAGCTTATCACATGTTAAGTCTAAATATATTTGCTTTTGTTCCTCACATGTACACCAAAAGCTGCTGTTCTGTGACAGAACAAGAGAAACCTGGAATTTAGGGTATGAGATTAGGACTTTCTTGTAACAGAGGGACTGCGATTCCTCAAAGACCTCGGAGTGTTGTTAGAAATCTTTTAAGAACATGTCTATCAACTTCGTAGTAAAGCATTTTCAGATTTAAGTAAAGAGAACGTAATGTGGTGTGTGTGTGTGGGGGTGGGGGTGGGATTCCTTACATGCACTTGTATGTATGTCTGTAACTCAGAATTCTTTAACTTCTTGATTTGGAATTTGAATCCTCTAGATATTGAAAAGTGGAAGTGTAAGAAATTAATAAACACCACTAGGAAAATATAATTTATACCGATAAAGCTGAATCTTTTTTTTTTTTTTTTTGCAGTTAAAGGGAATTCACCCCCTCTACCCTTCAGGGGTACTTCGGGTCTAGAGACCCCAGAGACACGTATGTGGGTCCGTGGCTCAGTTCCCATGTGCTCCCGAACTCCAGCACTGGTCACAGATTCCGAGAGATAGATGTAAATTTCCTTACCACCTAATCAGGATGACTATAAATAGATTTATACCAACCCAAGGGTTGGACTCACAGAAAACAGTTTCCTATTTCATGACTCCATTTGGCCTGACAGTATGTAAGAATCACCTCTTGCTAAAAGATTTAACCTAACAAATTATGACTAGTAAATCTTAAACCACTGAAACTAGAACTTCTCAACCTTATGTGTGTGAAGGCCAATGTAGACTATGGCAAATGAGGTTCCATTAATTTCTTGGTAATATTCAATTTTTCACACTTATGCTGACCCCACTGATGTCATATAGTGACCTTTCATGATCATCATACTCTGAATACTAGTTAAAAAATAATGAACCAACCTTTTTAAAAATATATATATTTTATTGATTTTTCACAGAGAGGAAGGAAGAGAGATAGTCAGAAACATCGATGAGAGAGAAACATTGATCAGCTGTCTCCTGCACAGGCCCCACTGGGGATGTGCCGCAAATAAGGTACATGCCCTTGACTGGAATCGAACCTGGGACCTTTTAGTCCACAGGCTAATGCTCTATCCACTGAGCCAAACCAGTTAGGGCATGAACCAACCTTTAACATGACAGTAGTGTTTTCTTTTTTTAAAATTTATATTTGTTGTTGAGAGTATTACAGATGTTTTCCATTCCCTACCCCTTTTTGCTCCCTTCCACCTGGTTCCTAGGCCTTCACCATCCCATTATCTGTGTCCATGAGTTATGCATATATGCATATAAGTTATTTGGTTAATCTCTGCTTTTAATATTAAACTTTTTAATAAAGTATATGAATCTAATATTAGAGAAAACAGTATTATGTGGGTTGTCTCTGGTTGCCTTTTGTGAAATTGTGTACAGCAATGTGAAATTATAAACACAAATATCAACTAATAAAGCAATTCTAGTCTTACATTCTAAAATTGCAGATAACACAGCTCTCATTCTATAGGAAACAAAATGGCCATCATGCCTGAAATTCGTGCTTTTGGTTAATATGGAACTGCAATACCTGGAAGCTAAATTTGTCTGTAAGGGTCTTGAGATCTACAAAAGGTCAAATACTTAAAAGATTTAAATAGTTTTATTTTTTAATTTTTTAAAATATATTTTATTGATTTTTTACAGAGAGGAAGGGAGAGAGATAGAGAGTTAGAAACATCGATCAGCTGCCCCCTGCACACTCCCCACTTGGGACGTGCCCGCAACCAAGGTCCATGCCCCTGACCTGAATCGAACCTGGGACCCTTGAGTCCGCAGGCTGATGCTTTATCCACTGAGCCAAACCAGTCAACGCTAAAATACTTAAAATAGTTTTAAAAAGCATTTGATTTTTTAGAGAATTATTTCAAATTATTTTGCCCAGATTCAGAGTTATTAAGCTATTAGAGTACATGGTTCCCCTTTGGTTTACTTTGTATATAAGCTTACTCCTTATGGATCTATTCAACAGGCTGGTCTATTGAGTCACATTTTTAATTTATGGTTATGTTCCATAGCCTCTCCTTTATCATTAGTTATTATTTCCATGATAAAATATATAACACTTATATAAATATATATAATACTTATATATACACAGCTGGTCTCTAATTTACAATGGTTTGATTTATGATTTTCAATTTAATATTAAACTTTTTAATAAAGTTTATGAATCTAATATTAGAAGAACACAGTATTATGTGTATTATCTCTGGTTGCTTTTTGTGAAATTGTGTACAGCAGCTGCCTTCTGGTGATCAGTGCTCTCCCACAGGGGGAGCTCCACCGAGCCCCAAGCCAGAATGAGGGCTGGCAGCGCAGCGGCTGGGAGCCCCCTCCTCCTCGGCAATGCTAAGGATGTCTGACTGACGGCTTAGGCCCATTCCCAGCGGAGTTGCTATGAGGATTAAATGAATTATTACATTTAAATAGTGCCCAAAATATATAATGACAGTTGGGTAAAAATTATCTCTTATCACTAGAAATATTAACATTAGCAATATTGTTATTTTTAACGTTTAATAATCATTCAACTGTCGCCCAAGAGCCCTTATTTCCCAGGACAACCTTTGCTGACCAGCTATTTCTATTGACTACCTCTCCTCATCCTGGTTGCAAGGTTACATTTCTATCTGTGATATTTAGATCAGTTTCTCTCTTCTGAAGCTTCATGAAGGCAGAGGACTAGAGATGATCTTTGCTCCCAGGCTGCAGGCCTAAGCTGGCTGGTGGACATCCCCCGAAGGCTCTGGCACTGCGAGAGGGACAGGCTGGCCTGAGGGACCCTCCTGAGTGCACTGGGCCTCTAATATGTAGTATAATCTCTCAAGCGATGCAATTAATTTTAGTTAAATGCTGCAAACATTCTCTAGGCTTAGTGTACATTAATGGTGAGTACCCATACAACCATTCTGATTTTCACTTTCAGCGCAGGGGTCAATAAGTTACATGAGATATTCAACATTTAATCATAAAGTAGATCTTGTGTTAGATGATTTTGCCAAACTGTAGGCTTATGTAAATGTTCTGAATATGCTTAAGGAAGGCTAGGCTAAACTGAAATTTGGTAGCTTAGGTGTATTTAAGGCATATTTGACTTACAAAAATTTCTGTTTGTGGTGGGTTTATCAGGATGTAACCCCATCATCAGCTGAGGACAATCTGTATAATTTATGTTCATATTTATAATATTGAAGCAAAATTGTTTCAGTGCACCCTATTTCATCTCTAGCAGGTGTCTCCAGCTGCCCTCAGAGAGCCTCCAGGGCATCCTTTGTCCCCAGCAGACTGCTGACACCCCTCATGGTATGGTTAGAAGGAGGGCCCTGCCTGCACTTCTACCTACTACCTACCTAGTTCAAGGCCAACAAGCAAAGTGATTCAGAGCACGAACTCTGAAGGCACCTCACATTTTTCTCACAGGTAGATGAGAGTACAATAGAATCTACGTAGAAGTACTATTTCCAAGATTAAATGAGCTCACTTATCGGAAAGTTTATAACAATGTCTGGCAAATACTTTATAAGCAGTCACTCTTATAATTACTTTCTAGTGGTAGGGGACCTACAAATTTCAGATGTCATTTGGGTAAAAGGTTCACATTTAATGGTTCAGATCAAGAACTCTGGAGCTAAACTGTGTTGATTAAAATTCCACCTCCTCTCTTATGAGCTATGTGAAGTTACCTAACCTCTCTTTGCCTCAGTTTCCCCTTCTGTAAAATATAAAATGGCACTCTAAGTACATGCCTACCTTACAGAGTTGCTATGAAGATTAAATGAATTATTGCATTTAAAAAGTGCCCAAAATATATAATGAAAGTTGGATAAAAGTTATTTCTTATCACTAGAAATATTAACATTAGCAATATCATTATTTTTAACTTTTAATAATCATTCAACTGTTGCCTAAGTCCTTATTTCCCAGGACAACCTTTGTTGACCAGGTATTTCTATCGACTACTTCTCCTCATCCTGGTTGCAAGGTTACTTTCTGTCTGTGATATTTAGATCAATATCTCTCTTCTGAAGCTTCATGAAGGCAGAGGACTAGGGATGATCTTTGCTCACCATTTTTTCGCAAACTCTTAAGACATAGTACATGGTATCAATAAATTTCAATACGTGAATGGAATCAAAGGCTTTAATTTGAGTGATAAATCTTGCACTTCAAACATAGATCTTGTATGATAAGAGGGGTGGTCTCTACCAGGGTATGGAGTTAAGAAGTCAGAATTTCTCTTATGCTTGAAAGTTGCTCTCATCTTTCTTTTCCTAATATGGTTTATCTTTTTACATAGTAGGCCCTGAACTAGCCACAACTTAATGGTGTCTGTGCCAAATTCAAAGAAAATAAGTAATCCTAACATGGCAGGAATCACCTCCCTTCCAAAGTCTGCACATCCCCCATAGGTGATCTCATTTCCGTTCCACTTGGGAACTTCCTCCCCCAAACCCCGGACCACCATGATCACCCCCTCACACTAAGCATTCAGGTCACTCCAGGACCTACCTACCCTTTCTCTCTCCACAGCTTTGTGAACCCCCACAGCTCCTGGGCCACCCTGTTTTTGGAACCTACAGGCGGCCAGCAGAGGAAGACCAACAGATGAGAAAATCCTCCTTAATTAAAATTAGGAACCTTGTCAGATTCAAAAAACAGGGCCGGGCAGAAATGTTAGCCTCCTTCCCAGCAAAATACACCAAGGTTAAATAATTAAGCTAACTGATGTGTGTGTGCGTTTGAACCACAATACAGAGAAAGGGAAAGAAAATATTTATTGAAATATTGTTCAACAGAGAGGCAAAGGGAACAGGCATCTCATTTTCATGACCGTCCACGGTGCAGCAGGCATAAAATCATACAGTTAAATTACAGAATACCAACGCTTTCACTCATGCATACATACATACAAACAAGATGTTTAAAAAGTAAATGTAACCTTATTTCACATCGTCAGTGCTTCCCTCCAGAATAAATTTAACAATTTAGTCCTTAAAACCTTGGCAGTGTTTCTAGAAAAAAAATAAACCATGTTCTTCTCAATTGTCAGATGCTAAACATATAAACTGTTTTAAAATGTCTATATTTTAAACATTAAATTGTTTCTTCTGCTCACAAATCAAATAAATGTAAAATTATAGCTCAAAACAGGCTATGTTGAGCCTGTTGGTCATGCTTGTGTTGTATAGTCCAGACTCAACATCTCTGCTATAACCATTTTATAAAGCTAAGTTTTTTTTAAAAACAAACAGAAAACCTGAAATTACCTGCACAACCTGGCCCAATTGAGCACACAAACTTGCTTTGTACACTTTTTTTCAAGTTGTTGTTATAGAAGATCCTTTTCCTTATTTATTTATTTTTTTTCAAATGTTCACTCTTGATTCACTCCAACAAATGATTTTTTGCCATCTTCCATTGCTCTGAACTATGGGTAATGATCTAGCTTCATATATCAGAAGCCTCTTCTTATGAGAATGGTATGATGAATAACAGTAAAACATAAAGTTCAAACCGATTATAACTCTTTCTCTTAACAATAATTAATTGAAGTCGTTCAAACATTGCCATAGAAAAGGAAATGAACTTTGGAGTATGTATTAAAAACATAGATTATTGACTCATGAGACCATAATGGCCCTTTCGTTATCTTCAGGGGCTATTGTATGAAAATGCTTTTGGAGAGTTTTTTAAATGAATATTATTGACCTGATAGACCACAACAGTTCCAAGGGGGAATTAGTATTCATCTTCAAGCAAGTATTCATACTGTTTAAAATCATTATTGGCATTTGTGCAAAAATCTCTCTCAACTCCAGTGCAGAGGCTGCATGGGAAAGTGGTCCAGTAATATCCACTTAGAAAATGTTAAACCTACTCTTCCGATTTCCTCAAAGCAATGAAACTATATATTACAATAGATTTATTTGTCATTAAATTATACTGGATGCTTTGATTCCTTTGATTTTGATCTTTTTAATGTAATCAAATGCCAAAAATAATGCCAAGTAAGCTCTTCTGGTAAAAAATAAATAAATAAAATAAAATAAAATAAAATAAAATAAAATAAAATAAAACTGATCAGCACATTAACATGTTGAGTGGTTGGGTTTGGTTTTGTGGTGGCAGAATGTATCTGCCACTAATTCCTTAGAGCTGGAGGCGGTCTAATATTGTTTTAATATTAGCCCTGACCATCCGGGCTTCATGTTTTACCTGTTATGAATACATTCTCCTAAAAGAACAGAGCAACTCAGAATCATACTACTGGGCCCCCTGTGCACTGAATAAATGGGGACTGGGTGTCCTGGTATTTGACAAGTCTGGGATACTGGTGGCTTGATAAATAAGAGCGAGAAAGGAGACATGGAACCCATTGTTATTCAAAAGTATCCTGACCTAAAGACCTATTACATGCTTACTAGCCTGAAACTCCTCAAAGTCAGGTTCATGTCTCTATGAGCTTAGATTCTTTGACTGCAGGCATCAGAAATGAATCCCAGTTGAAAAGCAAAGGGACATTACTTGGAGAACAGAATGTGCTCATGGTAAGGATAAAGAGATGGTGGCAAGAGCAGGTTTGCAGTAGGCAGTAGTCAAGAAACACTAGACAGTTCAGAGAGAGGAACTACTAAAAGACTATCCCCCCTTCCTCCAGGCCACCAACACTGGAATGAAGGGACCGGTTCTAACCAATTTCCTGCCAGTGTGTTTGTTACTCTCCTCAAAGTCTATCTTTCTAGGGAAAAGTGTTTAACTGGTCAGTTGGGTGTTCCAGGATGGTGAAAGGAAAGCTATTGGAGAAGAGCCTCCATGAAGCCATTGGGCTTCAGAAATAGGACAGAGCTTGTATGATTGACCATCTAACCAAGGTTCCAATTGGTGGAGGGAAGTTAATGTCCCAAAAGCAAACCAGGAGTGTCTTAGAAAAGGGAATGGATGTTAGGTGGCAAGAAATATCCACACATATTAACTACTCAATAAATATTCCTTGAATGAACATAAGAATGAATGAACAAGTGAGAATCAATCCATCAGTGAACTGTTGTGAAGGAGACATAGAAAACCGTATATTCTATTCCTTTCAAATATAAGCCACACAATGGCAATCATAGTCACAGTATGCATTCAACAGGCCTTGCCATTGGCCCAGAGTCATTCCAACAGCTTTCAGTAAAGCAAATTTATGCCAGGCAAACTCTGTCTTCTAATTTACCTTCATTACGAAATCAGGGAAAATTGACATTTTGTAATATTGATTCCTGGCTATGTTAAAAATGAAACAGATTTACAATAATAGTATAGTTAAAAGAAAGGCTATAAATTTTATTGAAATGTTAACAATATGACTCACAATATTAGGAATTATGTTTTTCTATCATATTTAACTAAAGTGAGTTAATATCCTTCCTCTTTTTTTTTTTTTATAATGATAGTAAAATGAGACCTGGCATTTGTTCATAATGCTACTCTTAAAATTATACTTATGAAGATCCACATCTTTTTAAATCTTTACTTTTCCTCATTGCTGAAATGTCTTAATTTATTTTCTCATGCTAAACGTGGTACTCATGTATAAAAGTTACAAAAGACAAAAATGATGCTTACATCATACAAGGAACTAGCTTTGTCCCCCCCACCCCAAATTACTGCCCAACAAGTATGATGTAATGAAAGTATTTAGAATGTGCAGTATCATACAGAAAATTTTCATCTTAATATAAGAAGTACTTATGCATCAATTTACTTTAATAGATATTTTACTGTGTGCTAACTAATTGTTTAGGAAAACAAGATGAAAGTTAACATACAAAAGAAAAAGAGAAAGCAAAGAGAGAAATAAAAAAAAACAGTATCAAAGGGTATCTAATGAAGTGCTGAGTCTATTAAATCCTAGAACCTTAGTTCTTGTGAGTTGTTAGTGGACCCAACATGCCAGTTACTTATAGTATTTTCTTATACAGTAAGTTAAATCAGCAGTTGAGCAATGATTCTAGATGCTGGGGGGGATAAAGGAGAGAGCAAGGTTTACACCTCATTTCTGGTACATAGGAGGCATAGAAGTCTGAATTTCCCACTCTGTACATCTCTTGATTCTATCTACAAGCACATAGGTATCCTAGCTAATAAAAGAGTAATATGCAAATTAACCGTCACTCTGAGACAAAGATGGCAATGGCTGGGACAAGACACTTGCGTCATTGCCATGGTGACAATGCAGGCATTCTGCTCCAGCCAGCTGGAAGGGGACCTCTGGGCCTGCTTGGTTGCTCTGCCGCTGGGGAGAAGGAGCTGTGACAGCCCACAGGGGGGCTGGCACCCAGCAGCTCCAAGCCCTGCCTCGGCAATGGGGCTGCTGGGGCCTTAGGAGCAGAGACCCAGCCTTCAGGGGACTGGCACCCAGCAGCTCCAAGCCCCACCAGACACCCCAGAGGGACCCCCACCCTGATCCTGGATATCCTTCAGGGCAAACCAGCTGGCCCCCACCCATGCACCAGGCCTCTATCCTATATAATAAAAGGGTAATATGCAAATTGAACCTAACAGCAGAATGACTAGGAATGACTGGTCACTATGACACACACTGACCACCAGGGGACAGACGCAGGGGGAGCTCTGCTCAGCCACAAGCCAGGCTGCCAGCTGCCAGCACAGCAGTGGTGGCAGGAGCCTCTCCCGCCCCCTCAGCAGAGCTAAGAATGTCCGACTTCAGCTTAGGCCTGCTTCCAGCTGGCAAGTGGACAACCCCTGAGCACCCCCAGGCTGCCAGAGGGATGTCTGGTTGCCAGCTTAGGCCCAATCTCCCAGGGAGCGGGCCTAAGCCAGCAGGTGGACATCTCCTGAGGGGTCCCAGATTGCTAGAGGGCATAGGCAGGGCTGAGGGACATCCCCCTCCCCCAAGTGCACAAATTTTTGTGCACTGGGTCTCTAGTATAGGAAATAAAAGAAGAAAAATACCTGGTTTCAAACAAAAGGTTTTTTAAAAAATATTTTGGCAGTGTTAAGTACTTCTATATTTATAATACATGGTCATTTGTTTACATCCATTTGCAGAGGTCTTGATGGTGAAGTTTAAGGAACAATAGTTTAAAGTCTGAATATTTAATCCCCTGGGGGAGGACCTGGATTCCATTTACTTCTAAGTCAACAAGCTTTCCAAAAATAGAGAGAATGTAATTTTTGAGAAATTTCAGTGAACTTTCTGAGCTATAAGCAAAAATAAAACAAAACAAAATTGACAGATCTATTTGGGTTTGAAAAGGTAATAGCAGCTCTTTGCTCAGCTAAACTGTTAAAAATCTTTATTGCTGGAATGTTCTTTCACGCTGAATAAGTATAAGCATCTTCACAGATTTTCAGGTTTCTCTCAATAAAACCATTTGAGAATTGAAAAATAGAGTTTCTTAGTTGTAGTTCAGAATTCATTGTTCACACTAAATTTAGACTAATTTGCATGAATTTCTTTTTTACTTGGGGCCAGTGTAGTTATTATTGATTTCTTAAAAAATAATATTTTCCCATCACATAAAACAACAAAGCAAAACTGGTTCAATCAGAAACTTCAATTTTTAGAATAATCACAGTCTTCATTGATTGATCTCTCCAGAACAGTGCAAAACCAGTTCACGGTTTTCTGTCAATGCAGCAAAGTCTGGATCTTGATTGCACATAGAGGACATGATTATGTTTGAAAGCAAGCCACTTGCTGCTTTAGTAATAATGGCATAATCAGGATGCTATCCCCAAATTGCTGTTGCTCAGTCATTGTGAACAGGAAGAGAAAGCTGATCAAAACTATCTAATTGGAGACTAAGGTATCCTTTGTAGAAAGGTTATATTGAGTGTATTTGACAAATGCAATCAGAAAATACTAAAGGGTCCATTTGATTTAGAAAGGAAATGAAGGAGAAAAAAGATGGCAGCTGGCAGGATGGAGGTGAGGGATAGGAAGTGAGTGAGTGAGGGGGTGAAAGGAGAGTATGTGGAGGTATGTGGTGTGTGTGTGAGTGAGGGACAGTTAAATCTGGCAGGAGCAGCAGAGGCTGGCAGCCCAGGCTCTCTTGGAGAGACTACCGCTGCTCCAGGTACTCCCCAGACTGCAGGACTCTGGTACAGAGCCCATGCCATCTTGAAGGGCAGAGTGGCCTCTTCTAGGAACTCATCAGCACCACCACCCAGACAGACTTGGACACTGCCCGGGATCCAGTAGCCACTCCAGCCAAAATCCTGCTGTCCCACCCACAGACCTGCGGACCCTGGGACTTCCACCCCCAAAAGGTGCACTGCTTTCACAACAGGAAGTGTAACTTTCCCTCTTCCCGGTGGCAGAACTCCGGAAGCCACATTCGTGTGTTTCCAACATTCACGTGTTTCTAGCGTGCAGACTTCCAGGGCACACCACTTCATAGGCAGCTCTTGGATGCCACTGTGAACCCCTCCTGGGTGTGATTTTCAACAGACAAGGGTGTGCTCCCCCACAGTAGAAATTCTGAATTCCCTCTTCCTGAATAACTGCCCAAAGACAACCCAGCTATGCATCTTTAGCTCCAGGGCCTCTCAGAGTTTGTCAGAGCTCTGCACCTGCAAACTTACTGCCACAGTCATGCATTTTCAATGAGTAGGCACCTAGAGCCCATCTATCCACAGGGTCCTCATGGGAGCCTCTGTGAGCCCCCGCTAGATGCAATCTTGAACAAACAGGGACACACTCCTCCTGGCAGTAGAAATTCTGAATTCACTCACCCTGGATATCTGCCCACAGATGCCTCAATTATGTGGCTTCAGTACCAGAGCCCTTCAGAGTGATTCAGTAAGCCACGCTGACAAACACACTGCTGGTGCCCCTGTGAGCCTCCACTGGGGGCATGTGCCTATCCACCACAGGTGCAGCAGCAAAAACTGAGTCTTCCCACCTCACAGCTGCAGAACTCTGGACACTACAGTTGCACACTCTTCCAGTGCCACTGTGAGTCCCCACTGGGCATGTGCCACTTCAACCAAGGGCATAAGACAGCAAAAATTGGAACAACCCCCTCCAAGACTGTGCTGACTTCTAGACACCACAGTTGCACATTTCCAGCTCATAGGCCTACATCAAGAGATCCTAAATAGCTCAAGTAGGGAGCTCTGCTAGATTACCAAGCCCAGGAGACCTGAGAGATCACACCACTAGCACCATCCCCAAAAGAACCTGGGTAGCAAAGAAATCGGATCTACAATTAAAACATTACAGCAAAACATGGGAAGACAAAAAAGAAATCCACAAATGAAAGAAAAAGAAGAATCACCAGAAAGGGAGTTAAATGAAACTGAGGCTAGCAACATATCAGAGAAAGAATTCGGAGTAATGGTTATAAGCATGCTCAAACGGCTGGATGACAAATATACACAACTCAATGACAAATACACACAACTCAATGAGAATTATAAGGAGTTGAATGAGAATATCACCAACATGTAAAGGAACCAAGAGGAGATGAAGAATCACATAGTTGCAATAAAGACACAATGGAAGACTTAAACAGTAGACTACAGGAGGCTGAGGACTGCATCAGCAAATTAGAAGACAAGGTAGGAAAAAACACACAAACATAGCAGCAACTGGAAAGAAGATTTAAAAAGCAAGAGGAGAGCTTAAGAGTGCTTTTGAACAACACAAAACGAAACAATATTCGCATAATAGGGATACCAGAAGGAGAGGAAGAGAAGTGAGGAATAGAAAACCTGTTTGAAGAACTAATGACAGAAAACTTTCCTGATATTGGCAAGAAAAAAACTATGCAAGTCCAAGAAGCATATAGAGTCCCAAACAAGATGAACCCAAAAGACCAACACCAAAACACATCATAATTTAATTGGCAAACACCAATGACAAAGTAAGAATCTTAAAGGCTGCAAGACAGAGACAGAAAGTTATTTACAAGGGAGCTATTAGAATATCAACTGACTTCTCATCAGAAACATACCAGGCCAGAAGGGAATGGAAATATACAAAGTGATGCAAAGCAAGGGACTGAAACCAAGAATACTTATACCCAGCAAGGCTATCATTCAAAATTGAAGGTGGAATCAGGAGCTTCACAGACAAAAAGGGGCTAAGAGAGTTTATTACTACCAAGCCAGCAATGCAAGAAATGCTAAAGGGACTGCTGTAAAAAGAAGAAACAGAAAGACAAGAAGAAACATTAAGAATAAAAATGACAACAAACAAGTACTTATCAATAATAACATTAAACGTAAATGGATTAAATGCACCAATCAAAAGACATAGGGTAACTGAATAGATAAGAAAACATGACCCATATATTTGGTGTCTGCAAGAGAACCACCTCAGAACAAAGGATTCACACAGACTGAGAGTGAAGGGATGGGGAAAAAATTTTCAGGCAAATAGAAATGAGAAAAAAGCTGGGGTTGCAATACTTATATCCTGACAAAATAGACCTCAAAGTAAAGGCAATGACAAGAGATAAAGAAGGCCACTACATAATACTAAAGGGAGCAATTCAACAAGAAGATATAACTGTGGTAAACATATATGCACCCAATATAGTAGCACCAAAATACATAAAACAACTTCTGGAAGTTATCAAGGGAGAGATTGATAGCAATACAATCATAGTAAGGGACTTTAATACCCACAGACAACACTGGATAAATCCTCTAAACAAAAATTCAGCAAAGCAATAGCAATCCTAAATGACTCACTAGATCAGATGGACTTAATTGACATTTTCAGAATATTTCACCCCAAAGCTACAGAATATACACCCTTCTCCAGTGCACACAGGACATTTTCAAAGACAGACCGCATATTAGGACACAGGAAAAGTCTCTTTAAATTCAAGAAGATAGAAACAAGCATCTGAGAAGATAACAAGCATCTTCTCAGATCACAATGGCATAAAACCAGAAATCAACTACAATAAAAATAATGAAAAAAATCAAACACTTGGAGGCTCAATAGCATGCTATTAAACAATTATTGGGTTATCAAAGAGATCAAAGAAGAAATAAAAAGCATCCTGGAAACAAATGACAATGAAAACAGAACAATCCAAAATCTATGGGACACAATAAAAGCAGTCCTGAGAGGGAAATTCATAGTTCTACAGGCCTACTTCAAAAAAAAAAAAACAAGAAAAACTGGTAATAAATTATCTAACCTTACAACTTAAAGAATTAGAGAGAGCAACAAGAAAAGCCCACAGTAACCAGAAGGAAGGAAATAATAAAGATCAGAGCAGAAATAAATGACATAGAGACAAAAACAAACAAACAAAAACAATACAAAAGATCAATGAAACCAAGAGCTGGTTCTTTGAAAGGATAAACAATCTTGATGAACCTCTCACAAGGCTCACCAAGAAACGAAGAGAGAGGACCCAAATAAACAAAATCAGATATGAAAGAGGTGAATTAACAACTGATCCTACTGATATACAAAGGATTGTAAAAAAATACTACGAACAACTCTACTCCAAAAAAACTGGACAACCTTGACTAAATGGACACATTCCTAGAAAGATACAAGCTTCCAAAACTCAATCAGGAAGAATAAAAAAACCTGAATAGGCCAATAACTACTGAAGAAATTGAAACAGTAATCAAAAAACTTCCAGCAAACAAAAGCCCTGAACTAGATGGCTTCACAGGGGAGTTTTACTGAACATTTAAAGACTATCTAAAACCAATCCTTCTCAGACTATTCCAAAAAATTCAAGAGGTAGGCACACTTCCAAGCTCTTTCTATGAAGCCAGCATTACCCTAATCCCAAAACCAGACAAAGACACCACAAAGAAAGAGAATTACAGGCCAATATCCCTGATGAACGTAGATGCTAAAATCCTCAACAAAATTCTAGCAAACTGGATCCAGCATTACATTAGAAAAATTATACACCATGACCAAGTGGGATTTATTCCAGGGATGCAAGGCTGGTACAATATCCATAAATCAATAAACACAATACATCACATAAACGAATTGAGAAACAAAAATCACATAATTATATTGATTGATGCAGAAAGGGCATTTGACAAAGTCCAGCACCCTTTTGTAATAAAAACCGCTCAGCAAAGTTGGAATAGAATAATCATACCTCAACATAATAAAAGCCTTATATCATCCTCAATGGGCAAAAACTAAAACCATTTTCCTTAAGAACAGGAACAAGACAGGGATGCCTGCTTTCACCATTCCTGTTCAACATAGTAGTAGGAGTACTAGCCATAGCGATCAGACAAGAAGAAGAAATAAAAGGCATCCAAATTGGAAAAGAAGAAGTAAAATTGTCATTATTTGTAGATGACATGATACTGTACATAGAAAACCATAAAGACTCCATCAAAAAATTATTAGACTTAATAAATGAATTTGACAAAGTAGCAGGATACAAAATTAATGCCAAGAAATCTATGGCATTTTTATATACCAATAGTCAACTTACAGAAAGAGAAATTACAAAAACAATCCCATTTACCATTGCACAAAAAAATTAAGATACCTAGGAATAAAGTCAACTAGGAGCTAAAAGACATATACTCAGAAAATTATAAGCCATTGAAAAAAAGAGATAGAGGAAGACATAAGTAGATAACATACCATGTTCATGGGTTGGTAGAATCAACATTATTGAAATGTCCATACTACCCAAAGCAATCTATAAATTCAATGCACTCCCCATTAAAATACCAACAGCTTATTTAACAGATCTAGAAAGAGCTCTTCAAAAATTCATCTGGAATAATAATAATAAAAAAAAAACACGAATAGCTTCAGCAATCATGAGAAAGAAGAACAAAGTAGGAGGACTCTTAATACCAGATATCAAGATATATTACAAAGCCACTGTTCTCAAAACTGCCTGGTACTGGCACAAGAATAGACATATAGATCAATGGAATAGAATACAGAACCCAGAAATCAACCCGAACCAATAATTATATTGGTTCAAATATTAATTGAGCATTAAATATTAATGCTCAATTAATATTTGACAAAGGAGGCAAGAACATACAATGGAATCAAGACAGTCTCTTCAAAAATAGTGCTGGGAAACTTGGTCAGACACATGCAAAAAACTGAAACTAGACCACCAACTTACACCATATACAAAAATAAACTCAAAATGGATAAATGTAAGATGGGAAACCATAAAAATATAAGAGGAACCCGTAAGCAGCAAAATCTCAGATATATGCCAAAGCAATATCTTCACCGATACAGCTCCTAGGGCAATAGAAACTAAAGGGAAAATAAACAAATGGGACTACATCAAAATAAAAAGCTTCTGCACAGCAAAAGAAACAATCAACAAAACAACAAGAAAGTCCATTGCATGGGAGAACATATTTGCCAGCGATATTGCCAATAAGGGTTTAATCTCCAACATTTACAGGGAACTCATGCAACTTAACAAAAGGAAGACAAACAGCCCAATCAAAAAAAATGGGCAATGGATCTAAATAGATACTTTTTGAAAGAAAACATAAGAAAGGCCAAGAGACATATGAAAAGATGCTCCAAGTCAATAATCATCCAAGAAATACAAATCAAAACGACAATTAGGTACCATCTCACACTTGTAAGAATGGTTATCATCAACAAATCAACAAACGAAAAGTGCTGGAGAGGATGCGGAGAAAAAGGAACCCTCGTGCACTGCTTGTGGGAATGCAGATTGGTGCAGCCACTGTGGAAAACAGTATGGAGTTTCCTCAAAAAACTAAAAATGGAACTTCCATTTGACCCAGTTATCCCACTTCTAGGAATATATCCCAAGAAACTAGAAACACCAATCAGAAAGGATATATGCATCCCTATGTTCATAGCAGCACAATTTATAATAGCTAAAGTTTGGAATCAGCCTAAGTGCCCATCAGCAGATGAGTGGATTAAAAAAACTTTGGCACATCTATGCAGTGGAATACTATGCTTCAGTAAAAAGGAAGAAACTCCTACCATTTGCAAATCATGGATGGAGCTGGAGAGCATTATGTTAAGTAAAATAAGTCAGTCAGAGAAAGATAAATATCACATGATCTCACTCATTTGTGGGCTATAATGAACAACATAAACCGATGAACAAAAACAGATCTAGAGACAGAGAAGCATTGATCAGAAGCTCAAACCACAGAGGAAAGGTAGGGGAGGGTGGGGGTAAAGAGGACAGAACAACCATAGGACTTGTATACATGCATATAAGCATAAGATATGGACGCAG